>JAAEAF010000473.1:0-103093 GCA_011037195.1 Triatoma infestans
TTGTTCATTATTCTCTGTGATGTTGAGGTGTTGTCAACTTTTTATTTTCCAAAATTATACTTAAGTTTGATATGTTTTGGCCATTATTTAATAGTTTTTTTATTTTTTATGCCTTGAAAAAGACAATATATTTGTCGAAACGTTGGCAAGAATTTAAGTTTTTTTATTTTTTTAAAAAAGACCGAAACTCACAATCCTTTTCCTTCTTAATAGGTAAAGATGTAAGTAATTACGTCTTAGCAGGAGGATATCAGTAAAAAAACTAGGTAGGGAGAATGGACTAGCCACTTCTACAGGGATGTTGGCGTATTACTTAAACTGATACTCCCAATACTCATACAATGTAGACAAGGTCAGCAGAGATATTTGATGTGACAATGTGGTTGAATGACCAAGGCCTAATCACAAGGCATCCACAAATACGAAACTTGAGACGTCACAAAATGCCAATATAACCAACCTATCCCAATATAACAACCTGGGAAAGTCAAGATCCACTTACTTACTTAATCACTTACTTACTTATGCCAGCAGCGTTATGGAAGAATTGAGGAGCAGAATGAGCCGAATAAAAAGACAGAGTTTTCTCCTGAGAATACAATAGTATTTTCATTCAAGGACTGCCAGTTTGATCCGCCATTCCGCTCAATTAGCGTTACGCTACTAATTTTCTTCACTATTTGTGAATTCTTTGCAATATCTTCTATCTATAGTAGTATACTAGGGAAACGTGAGTGTAGTTCAATCATCTCTAACACTTATGGCCCTCATTGCAATCCAGTATAACAACTATTTATGTATGGCATACCCCTCTGACAATCACTATCTCATCAACATACGCACGCACACCTAATCACATTTAACACAATGTTCTCTTCACCGACCGACACTCATACACAAGAGAAACACAATAGATCTTTCAGGTTGCAGTGGATTTAGTAAAGAGGATGTTGCAACTATCGCTTCTAAACAGCTAACATAAAGACATGGCAGCTATCTAGCTATCATGGTAGCTATCTGAAGACATAGCTAGCTATCCAGTAGGAATATTCTACGGAGACTCCTTGCAATGAAAACTTATGGGAGAGTATGTTATAAGTCTGGTGTTTTAATCGTCACCCAGGAAGCGTCAAGAGTTCAAGATGTAGGAGAGCGCCTATGTGGGTCCATAGCAAAACTGATAACAGCAGTTTAGTGTTCACACTAATGCCACGGATTCCCACAGAACATACATGTAATTAAATTTTTCAGAAAAACTATATCAAATTTTGAGAAAATTGCAAACTGAAAATAAGTTTCAGAAAACTCGCCACTTTCGATTGACGGATATTGGCTGAACATTTGTTCCGGATGTGATGGCAGTATCTAAACGGAATATGAAGTTTGAGCTACCTCAGATTTTTCCCTTTTTAAAATGAAAAGTTGCTGGAAGCTCAAACTTCTAACCAGGTATTAACTACCACCGCATCTGATACGAAGATTTTGGGTAAAATCCATTAACCGGAAGTAGGACTTTATTCATTTTTTGTCTGTTAGTTTTTCGAGATTTTCTCTAAAATAGCCCCAGTGATTTTCATTAAACTGCTTATACTATCTACATACATAAATACCTATCTCTCTTTGATTTTGGATAGTTATGCAGAATTTGTGGTGTTACATTTCAAATACGTGGGGTTGGTTTAATGTTATTGGCGCGATCATCACTTTGGTTATCTACTTTGGCTTTGGTTGCCAAAGCTTTGCTCTGTCGGCAGTCTAAGATGCTCATTAAAGTATCCGGACAGGACTGTTACTGAGATGTTGCTGTGTCTTTCACGGTCTCTCTCTGGCATCTGGTTGGATCCCTTACTGGGCTTTGTGGTTTAAGAAGACACCTGTACATAGTAAGGTTCATGCCAGACCTTTTTTGTAGAGTCTGAAAGACGAGGAAGAAACGCCCATCCATCTCATGACAGATTGCTTGGGTTGTGAGGAAATTAGTTTCTGGAATCTCTGGTTGGAAGAGGATGTCTTGTGGAAGAGCTTAGGCTATTTCCCTTTAAGGTTATGTCCGATGTATTTGGATGTTTAGATGGGTCAGACCCGGGACTGGAGTTTTGTTCTTGATCCCGTTTGTTGGTTTTCTTTGGGGTAGCGGTAGGGCTTTGGGTAGCGTAGAGTTTGGTTCCTCCTCCCAGGCAAATAATAATAACAATGGGTTGGTCAATTGGTACTTGCCCCTATCCCTCACTATTATATTAATGTTAGGGACAAAATGAGCAAAATTCGAAGTTTAAAGAAAATTTGTCATTTTATATATAATGGATTAACAGGAAGTAAGAGAAAGTCATGTGAGTGTTTCACACCGGATATTTTGGCTAATTATCATAGACTTAAAATAAAATAATCACTCCGGTATTGCTAATTATGTTCCGGTTTGGTTACACTTTGTGTTAATGAAATAAAATGCCAATTTGAATTAAATAATTTCTTTATCAATAAATTATAGAATAGACATTATCGATTTTACATATTTAGGCACGTAATAAATTCTGAAACCAACTACACCTGTTATATAATATTTTAAAAAATAAATATTAAATCAAACAAAACTTGAAACAAGTATGTCCTTGAATGTTGACGCAAAGGAAGCAATTCTAGTGAAGTAATTATATTTAATATTGAAACATCAGCATACTGTGTGTGTGTATGTGTGTGTGTGTGTGTGTGTGTGTGTGTGTGGGTACGTTTGTCATTCGACCATCGTAAATAACAATATCCCTATGTATATTAAACGACAATATCTCTATGTATATAAGTGTTTTGCATATGATTCTAATTGTATTCATGCAATTTGTTGAATTATGTTCAGAGAAAAATGGAGGAAAAAAAAAATCTGGTGTGAAACACTCACACTGATCTGCAAAATATAAAATAGATTTTTTTTCTTTTTAAAACTCCAGCTTTGTACACAAGTCACACTTCCGCTCAACCGACTTTCTTCAAATTTAGAATTATAGCAATGCTTCTAAAGTACTTTACTATTATGCCGGTGGTAGACACATACATTGTACTGAAGCAATATTTTACAGGAAAGAACTTTCCAGGTCCCCCAGGACCCGTGCCAATATTAATTTCTGCCTGGCTTCAAGTAAAAATGTTGTAGGCATTTATCTGTTTAGACGGTGTACAAAGTTTAAAGAAAAGCGTTAGTGACATTTTTAGAGAAAGAGAGCCGGTCGAAAATGGGAAAAATTTATTGGGAAAAAAATGCAGGATTTCTACTGCTGACCGCATTCGATTGGTGTTGGCTGTTTGTGCACGCCGACCGGCTACGATCTGTTGCAGAAGCACCTACACTGCATGGGCATTGTAAAACAAAAAAATTCAGTAAAGTTGCACTACCGGTTGATGGATTTTGCCCGAAATATTCGTGCCGGATGCCGGTGTAGTACGTAAACAATACCAAGTTTGGGCTTCCTGCGATTATTCGTTTTCGTGATATTTTCTTCAAATTTGGAATTCTAGCAACGCTCCTGGTGTGTATTAATATTGTGTAGGTGGTAAAACCATATATTATACTCAAGTGGTCCTTTTCAGGAAAGGATAAAGCTACTGAACCCTCAGAACCTACCCCTCCCCCAAAAGTATCCTTAAATACATTTTCCCGGAGAAATGTTTCAAATAAACATTATATCTCTTTGTATGTGTAGTTGATATATCAAGTTTAAAGAAAATCGTTGGAGCTGTTTTTGAGAAAGTCACAAAATACTGGAAAAACGATTCAGTAAAGTTGATGGATTTTGCCCGAAATCCTCGTGTGGTAGTGTCTAAAAGGAATATCAAGTTTGATTTCCTGCGCCTTTTCGTTTTTGAGATATTCTTATAAGAGAAAGTAAAAATTACAACTCTCCAACAAAGATAATCCGAATTAGTCTCCTGTTTCGATCATTTTCCTACAGTGGCTCAAAAATCCTTCTAAACCTTTTGTTCCAGTATTAACTATTGGCCTACTGACTGTCACAATACTTCTGTAGTTTGGCAACACTAGATCTACATTTACCTTTAATTCTAATTTTCCTCTAAATAACAAACAGCATTTCTTATCTGCAGACGTTCTGTGCAGCAGCATTCTATCCAAATATAATTACATATTTCTATACAACTTTCTTGTTTGTTTTTTTTAAATGAAGTGATATTAATTACAACTTCACTCTCTCTCCATAAATAGCGGTGATTAGATTATTTCGCTAAAACTTCACTAAAATTATACGAATTAATTATATACTGATTATTGATATTATAGTGACCGTTTGTCTTAAATTTTTTCGATGAATACATTTGTAAATTGTTCTTATGTTAATTTTTAATAGCTGAAACAATATTGTATTCTTCAAAAATTTATTTTTCTAAAATAGTCGCTTTATTTATTCCATTTTCATCGTTTCAACAATCATGCCATTATAAGGGTTTAGATAAGAGTTTGCTTCCGTCGGTTCTTCACTTGAAGTTTGAGCCAGTTTTATTAAATCCAACCAATAGATCGATTTCACACCATCAATCACCCAGCACAGCACACCCGCTGTATAGTTTGTGAGCCAACATTCGATGGTACATGAAGTCATGTCCTTTGGCTGGATTAAAAATGATAGGCTAAAACGCTTGTAGATAGCAAACAAAAAATTATATTGGCTGACATTTACGTACAGATTCCAGGGTGATCCTCAAATCAAGTTTCAGCTACGTGCAGATTTTTTTTATGGGGGGATATTTTTTCATTAAAAAAAAAAAAACACTCAAACATTACCAACGACTAATAATATTTTTTTCGTACTCAATTTCGAAAGCGATACTTCCTCTTACAGTAGTAAGAGTTTCTTGAACTCCGTTCTTCTTATTAAATAAATTGTTTATGACTAATATAAAAAGATGTAAATAAGATGTATTGATGATATCTTATTGTTGATAACATTTTATTTACTTTTATTCATTTAGAATACAACTCATCAATTCCCGGTACTGTTTAAATACAATCGTTATTAGAGGATATATTTTGGAATACGCTTGCAATATTAACTAACTTTGTTCTCATAGTTTCTTTAATGGCAACAAAGTTCTTAGGAAAGATTTTAAGGTGGCACTTGGAATTATAATTAAATTTTAAAATAAAAACAACTAGTCCAACAAAGACTGCAACAATATCTTGATGTATTTATACCAAACTGTGTAGATATTTTGTCAAGCATAGCGTAATAAACAGCTGGTCAATATGCGAGCATCATTCAATAATAAGTACAGAATCAAACGGTTATAGTTTCATGTGACGTATTCAATGAAATTCAAAATTTACCTATTTTGCGACATAATCTCCCATTATACATTTACACGCTTGCCCCATCCCAGCTATGTCGGCACCAAAAAAAAATCGCCTTCTCTTGAAGTGTAAACTGATTTTGTCACATTTGTTGTTATTTCTTCTTTGCTGTGTAACTTGACATCAATAACTTGACGCCTTGAGAGGAAATCTAAGGTTGCGAAATTCTGGCTGTTAGGCGGGATATTCCAAAACTACCCAGACTAGTTTTACAATGGCTTCAAGTGTCGATTGTGCAGTATTTGGGCGAGGGTTGTCTTGGGGTAAGAGTACTCATTTTCTCTGCCAACCATGTCGCTTTTTAAGAACAGGAGGCTTCATTTTATTTTCATACATCTCAACGTATCTGGGATTTTATCCGTAGTAGCAAGCTTATTGTACGTGCTTTTAACCGTTTTTGGTTCTCATCTATCGTCAGAGCAAAGCTATCAAGTTCGTGTGAGGTAACATAATCTTGCAGATACAATCAACCTGTGTAGTGCATAACAGAAACCTAAAATTGAAGTCAACTCTCTTCATAAAATAGATTGCCTTACCCTGACGATGGATGGGCATCCGAAACCTGTCAGAAGCAAGCAAAATAAGCATGCTCTAAGCACAAAATCCCAGACAAAAAAGCATAGGCAAGAAAATTGAATCAATAACATCCCAAAATATCGTTAGCAATAATATTTTGCCGGTCTGTGATGGGATCTTCCCTTACCTGGAAGTTGTCTCGAAAATGACTATAAGGATTTCCTTTACACTTGTGTCACATTTTTCCGAAAAAATTTATGTTTTTTGAGTTCCCTAGAGATAGGTAGTCTTGGTTGTTTTTTTTTTGTTATGGTACGTTGTCTTGCAACCTCATCTTACACATATTTTACGTCTAAAGTGCTGGAAGGAGTTTTGAAAAATTTTCGGTTCTCCAAAACGAGCTACTATTATAGTCGAGTTGTGAAATGAAATTACAGCATTTTAATAAATCATATCACTGAATGCTGTTCTTCCGAAGTGCAGATTTTTTAGAAATACTGTTGTCCGTTACAAGAAAGCTTCATTCATCGTTGAATGATAATAGAGGTTATGTAGGTGTACGGAAAGAGTGCCATACAGCTGTTTATAAACTGTTGACAGGGATACCAACGTGATACTAAAAATGTATATATATATCCTTTGATTTACAGTTTTCCTGTGTCTTTACCTTTTTGAACACCCTCGTATTATTGCGAACTAAACGTTTATAAAAAAGTCTGAATATGAATAGCAAGTAAGAATTGCACAATTAAACTCTGTAATATATTACATATATAGACAAAACGATTTTTCTTTCACACATATTTCATAACCTAGCCTTATCTTTATTACTTAAAACAATAATAATGAACGAAGTCACATCATGGATTTAATTTGAGAAAACGCTTTAATAGCATATATCCTTCCGTCAACCTTCATGCAAAACAAGAATATAGAGAAGGCTGTGGATCTCACATCATAATAAAGTGTAGTAAGTATGTCACTAACAAAAATGGAATTTACTGGTTAAAATACTATTGTTTGTTAGAAGAAAGGTTACATAACCTTGATATAGATAACCTTAAATAAGCAAAAAAAACATAACAATATCATATGTTTTATCCATTTTGTTACGCTTTTTTTTTATATATATATTTTATCACCTACTAAACTAGAATCTTTAGAATAGAATAATTATGATGCAAAGAATATCAACGGAATATCTAATGTGAGAATAAAAATTTTCCTAATGACTAACATTTTATGAGGGTCACATAGTAGAGAGATAAATGGTTTTAGTTCTAACGTGGTATCTAAATGAATCTCACAATTTTCTACCCAATCCCAGACCAAGTAATCACAGGACAGAAAATCACAGGAAATTCAAACTTGACATTCTATTTAGTTACAACCACCAGGACACGAAGGTTTCGGACAAAATCTATTAATCGCAACTTACTGAATTTTTTGTTTGTTTTTTTCACTTTTTCGCGATTTTTCGAAAATAGCTCCAACGAATTTCTTTAAGCTTTGTATACTAACTACATACATAAATTGCACTTTTATTTGAAACATTTTCCTGGGAAAATCTATTTTGGGGGGTGTAGCGTTAGGCTTTCCTTTAAAGGCCCACTTCGGTATAATTTGTGGTTCTAACATCCATACAGTCTTAATGTACTTTAGAAGCTTTGGTTTAATATCAAATTTGAAGAAAATTGGTCAACCGGAAGTAAGACTTTATGGAATAAGTTTTTGAGTTTTGTGGAGATTCCTCGAAAATGACTATAACGATTTCCTTTAGATTTATCATATTTTTCAGAAGAAATTTATATTAGGGAGTTCTGCGGAATTTGTGGCATTACATTTCAAATATGTTGCAAATCAGGCACATCATTTTTGGAATTGATGCGTCCACTTGAAAACGTTCACATTGATTCATACAACTTACATTATATTACTTAAATTTTCGAGACGAAATTAAAGTGGTTTTTACCTCATCAGAAATCGTATCACTGGAATGTAATTCTTCCAAATTACAGATTCGTAGAATATCTGCCAACCAAGTAATAGAGATTATGTATAATAAAACAGTGGTCAATCAGCTGTACTTATGAGGCTGAAACTATCATTATTCTTATATAGACATTCTTTGATTTGCAGTTCTTCTTCTCTTTGTTTACTGAATGATTCTAGTACATTTTAATTACATTTTAATTTTGAAAAACGCTTTGGGAACTATATCATCAATAGACCAAAGTAAATTTTGTCTTCTAAACATCTTTTCCCATGCTGGATAATATTGAATTTTCAATTGTAGCGGTATTTCTATACACTAGCTATATTTTTACATCCTCTTCCACATCTGTCAGCCATTTCATGCACATCCTAACGGTAATTTTGTCCAGGAATGTCTTTTAGAAGTTTTCTTTCATTCCTAATCACATATCTATCTGCCTTCTCATCCTTTATATTCTTAATCGATTCAAATAATACTCTTCTACAACAGATTTGCCTTTAAGTATCTCTTCCTTTAGGACAAAGCCAATCCATTGAGATCTATTGTGACTCAATTGGATGTCAGTGTTTGTACATTGACTTCTCTCTCTTGACGGGGTTCCTCCAGCAATGCTGTTTTCTCTGATAGACCAGTACTCTCCTCCAAAACATCTCCCGGAACCCATCCTCCTATTTTTTTCTGGTCTCCTATTTATTTTTATCAACTTTAGCCTCATGTGATTTGTGTTAACCTTGTGCAATTTTCTTCTGCGAATAGCTTTGCTATATCCAGATTAGAAAAACCGAATAGTTGTTCAGATTTCATCTGGTTATTCCATCTATTTTTACAAAAATAAAAAATCTTTAACGTCACTCGTTCAATATTCGATAAATGAATTCGGTTAGTCATATAATAGAAGCATGCTCCAAATTTCTATTGGATGGGGTTTTTGTCTTATAAATGACAGTCCATCTTATAGGCTATTGGTCGTCTTCTCACATCGAAGGTGGAAATCGACTAGCCACTCCTTTAGAGATCTTGACGTCCCTGCAAGTATCCTAGCAGCACTTACAGCTAACAACATGAACAATACCTACACTATAAACGCCCCCAGCACAATCATACAATAACAAAGGCCATCCAGAGAAAGATCATGTGTACAAATACTTGGTTTTAGCGTAATCACTCAGGCAAACAATAACTCATCATGACTAACACATACAGTTACACAGTCTGTGTATAAAAAGTGATAACTAATAGATCCAGAAGGATGTTTGTAGTGGTTGAAAGCACGTGCGGTACATGTATATGTTCAGTCGGGAAAATTGAGCTACGTATCCAGGAAATTTAGTAACTGAAAGTAAGTAATTATTGGGACATTTTGTTGCGAACTTCTCTGTGTAACTGCAAACACCAGATCTGTCACGAAATCAATAATAATTAAAAAGGCTTTTGCGTGATCAATGAAAGTGGTTAAAGTAGGTTATAGTCATCTTTATAACCCAATAATTAATTTATATAAATGTATATTATGCGACCGAAAAAAAAAGAAGAAATAAACCTGTTTTCCCTTTTTAAATTAGTAGCGAAATCAAATTTAGATTGTTAATAAACAACGCTCTCTGCAGTCAATTTTCTTTTTTATGTAAACTTTCATTTACTGCACTTTCTATTCAAATTATCCTCCCATACAATATAGGCAAGTGAACCAGAAATTATGTATGTATACACTAGCGACTCGCCACTTATGAAAATGAAGCTTTAATGTCAAATTGCCTTAGTTTAAATAGAAAAACTTACTACTAGTGAAAGTGAGAGTGAAATTTAAATTCCATGGAACTCTCCAAGTATTTAATTTTCCCCAAAATTAGATTTAATTGAAAGTTAATTAGAAATTAAAAAACAAACAACATTTCTAAGATTTAAAACAAAATTATCATTTTGTACGATTTTAAGTTCTAGAGATATTTGTTCACATAAACACACATCAACAACATTCTCAGAAAACATTTTTTACTTCCTCTTACTACTCAAGAGAAAAATTGATTTTAGGGAGGTTTTTGGAAAACATTTGTTAAACCAGTCATTTTGGTACATATTAAGTAAAAAGTCCAAGATTGTTAGAAATTTGTCAGTTATAATTATTTTTCATTGCACTAAGAGAAAGTCGTGTCAGAGTTTCATTCCAGATTTTTACTTTTAATGCAGAATCGTTTTTTGGGAGGTGTCTATTTGGTAAAAAGCGAACGTTTCCAGCATGAAAAAGCGAACGAACGTTTTCTCATAAAAACAAAGTATTTTAGAGCCGCAGCACTCTGAAGAAATACTTGATTTACCTCATACAGTGGCATAATGTTCAACACGAAACTGAGGGGACCGAAATATTTTTTCGTGTTAAACGATAAAATAGCGGTTTGTTTTCGTCCCGATTTCTCTGCCATTGTACACGTAAAAAAAAAGTTTATGTATTAAAATTACAAAAAAACAAACCACAAAATTCGCAAAAAAAAAAAAAAACAACACACAAAATTCACTGAATTCAAAACCAATTGAAATTAAAGTGCGGTGCAGGAGTGTTTGAATGGTGTGTTCCTGTCAATGAGTGGGTAGAGCTGTTCTATTTATTGTTAAAATTATTCAATTTATTTAGCTTGAAATAAAATAAAACAAAATAACTTAATATACGATCTGAAAAACACACTACTTTAACTGCATTAAACACCGATTGTTTCTTTAATTTATTGTATGAAACATAAAAAACAAACACCAATCAATTTTCAAATATGTCAACAACAAAAAAATGATAAAACGTATTCTAAGTTTAATACAACCTCATATGACAGTTACCGTGGGTTTGTTTTTCATTAAGTGCCCAAAGCTGAATATTATTTTGAATTCTGCAGAAACTAGAATTTTAATCGGCAAATCGCGTGTTGAAGTGACTATTAAATAATACAAATCTGGTGTGAAACACTCACACAACTTTCTCTTACTGCCGTTAATATACAATAATTATCACATTGACACATTTTCTTGAAACTTGGAAATTTGTAAGTCAGTTGCCAAGCTAACATGATAGATGAGTACATGAAGTGACTACATAGTAAAGTCCGCCAGACAGCACCAACTATAATGGACAAATCTCAATGATATTTTCCAGATAAATATCAAATAAGATATTTCCGGATAAAATACTAGATGTTATTCAGCAGTGCGGACCCATCCACATATTCAACAGTCCAATGACATTTGAAATTTTACGTCACAGATAACTTGTAACAGCGCCCCCCCCCCCCCAGAAACAAATTCATCCGGTACAAATGTTACAAATAAAAGAGTGATTGGTTAATATCTGTGCAATTAGCATCATTCCAAGTATCATAAACAAAAATCTTTGAGGGAGTTTACGAGAAAATTTCAAAAAATACTTATAATGGGGTTGGTTGGAGAGAATTGGCCTGGTTTGATGAAATTAACAAGGCTTGGGTAACACTGTAATATAATAATGAGTTACACTGACTGCCTCACTTTACAGTAAAGATGGTAGGTTAAGGTAGAGTGGAAGGGTAATGACTCGTTGAGACTGGTGAACTACCTTTTGAACTAATTTGAACTATATTTCCTCTGTGTCCCGTCGCTGTATTTATATGGTTTCTACCACTCTCATCCCAGAGAGTGGTTCTGGCATTTTGTTTCTCTTTCTCTGCTCTCTTGGTTGCTGTTAAATGCTCTAAAGCCTATTTTGTAAAGACGCATTTTCGATTAACTGATTTTCTTCAAATCTGGAATTGTCGCGATGATTGAAGAGTGCTTCAATTTTATACATGTGGTAGAACCATACGTTACCGGAAGTGATACTTTATAGGGAATATCCCCCCCCCAAAAACAAATTTTCTGGAAAAATGGTTCAAATAAAATTGAGGGGTATTTAAGTATTTATACTATTCTATACGAAGATTAAAGAAAATCGTTGCAGCCAGCAGCAAATAGCAAAAATACTGAAAAAGAACAAAAACATTCATTAAGCAATTCTCACGCATTTCTGGGTGATGGTTTCCGACCAAATGTCTGTATTCAGATGGCGGTGGATGGAATATCAAGTTTGAGCTTCCTGTGATGTTTTGTTTTTTATATATTTCTTGTTCAAACACAACTCCAACACACACACACCCTTCGCTAAAAACACTTTTTTCATATTCAGAAGGTCTGAAACATGTATTTCCGGTGAAAACTTATTTTGAAAATTTGACCTGATTCCAATACTTCCTCTTAGCCCAGTACTAAGAAATGAATACATAATTAATAATCTAACTAATTTAAATAACATTTGTCGGGATTAAAAAGCAATTTAATCTGTTATTCCCCATTAATTGTTTTTAACGATTGAAGCATATAAATTGAAAAATGGATTATTCGAAGAAGGTAAGGCATTAGCAGAGACAAAAAAATCACTTTGGGATTTCCGTGGTAAAGAGAGATTACGTAACGCCCATTATAGCTCCAAGTCAATGTTGACGTCTAATTATATCATAGTGATTGTACACTTTCCTAAGCACTCAGCAAATCCAAAATGGTTATTTTGTAAATTTCTTTTAACCAAATAATTTTCACAGAGGACCGTCCAGCAAAGTTCGAATTTTTAGTAAACTTCAAGTTGGCCTTAACCAATATGTTTAAAGAGACATGTCCTGAGTTACTGACTGATTCATCAACGCAGAGCCGAAACTACTGAAGCTAGAAACATGAAATTTGGGCAATAGGTCCCTCTTGTGACGTAGAAACTCACTAAGAAAGGATTTTTAGAAATTCTTCCCCTAAGAAGGTGATAGGTGGGATCACAGTTTATTAATGAAAGGGGGTGAAAGTAAGAATTTAACACGTATTTAAATTCGTAACTAATATACTAGGTCTGACACGTATTTAAATTCCAAATTTCTAGGTTTGATATTTACAAACACGATATTATATTAATTTTTGGACTCTCTGTAGAGTGTTCCTTTACATATTATGTCGCCTTCAAGTAGGCAATTCAATTGTGTGCTTTGTTTAGAAAACCATGAATGTGTCTTACGATATATTAGTAATTTTACACCACTACTTACCTTGGCCTATGTGAAATCAAAGTGGAAGATATCACTTCTACTAGATTAGTATATAGATTGGAACTTCCACCTTTATATTTATGTTAGGACAATACGTTGTTAGTTTATTATACAATTGCATTATAAGGAGTAAGAGAAAGTCGGGAGAGTGTTTCACACCAGATTTTTTTAGATTAACTAGGGATGTAGAATTTTAGAAAAAGCCTATCTTTAAAGCGCGTTCATTCTCTCATTAATAAATTAAAATATTTGGAATTTCATATGTAAGAAAACTGTATTTATAATAAGGACGGATTAAAAACTTTGTTTTTAGTTTATCAGCATATTGCCCGGTGTTGTAGAAAAAATGATAGGACTTTAGAAAGAAAGACAGGTTCAGGGAGGCGATCGCTTCTACAAAAGAATAGTGATGAGGAGTGGATAATTGGCTAAATCTGAGACAGTAATCAATGGTTGGATCGCGGACAAAGGGCTTCTGGTTGATGTAAGAGGGCAATTTGAGAAAAAGTCATCACCAATTCTTTCCCGATGGTCTTCCATGAATTCTGGACCTTTACTGCCAACAACAGATAGAATGTATTAAAAAATGGCCCAGCCTTATCCATCTAGATCAATTGCATACAAGTTTTGTTTCAACAAGATAACACTCAGTCACACAACTCCCGTCAGACTACAGACGAAACTGAAGAAGTTGATGACATTGAACTTCTACCCAACACCCTATAGTCCAGGTCTTAGCTCCATTTGTTATCATTTCCTTCGGTCCATGGCACATTTTCTTTGAGGGAGAAAATTTACTAATTTTACCTAAGTTGAACCTAAGTATTCCCAAGAGTTGTTTGATTCTAAACCCAAGGAATGATATCAGCGGGAGACCCAACAGTTGGGCAGAAAGACGGGTTAAACAGTGGATCACAATGGGCTATATTTTGAATTTGATCATTTATACAAAATTTATAAAAGCTGATTTTTTTATTGAAAATGTGTCTTTTTTTTATACTCGCCATTATTACTCACAGAGTTTATAGTTTGACATTTTATTTAGTAAGGGAAATAAATAAAGACTAGAGACGAGATAATTGTCGAAGATAATTGTTTGATTAGACTTATTGTATTCTTGTACAATACTGTTTAAGACTGATGCTTGTTCATTTGCTGAAGATTTGTTTAGACTGTTTTAGATTGCGAAAATCCATGGAAACTAGGCGGAAGTTGTTGCTTAAACGAGTAGGCATTTCGAACGCTGGAGTCGCTTAGGACATGACAGATACGCAGTACATAGTATCAGTAGCGCACTCCTGTGGTCTAGATAACTAGAGCAGAGTCTGTGGAAGAGTTGAGAAAGTCTAATATTTCCATGACACTCCCACAGAATCACACGAAAATGTTTTCAATACAATGATAATTTTATGTGCAGTTAATATATTTCAAGTTTAAAGAAAACCGTAGCTTTTTTTCCAGAAAATCCTGAAACACTGAAAAAAAAAGACATCCAGTAAACTCGCATTTCCGGTTGGTGGATTTAAGGTTGCAAATCAGAGACACTTTTTCGGTGGCCATTTTTTAATTGAACAACTTCACTTGTTGAAGTTCGCATTAATTTATACAACTTGCACAGTATTGCTTAACTTTTCGGGAATAAGTTCAGATGGTTTCACTCCCAACAGAAATCAGAAATCCTATCACTGAATGCTGTTCTTCCAAGCTGCAAAATTTCTAGTAGACTTGCCGTCATTGAATGAACAGTAGAGGTTATGTTTACGGAAACAGTTGTCAAACTGCTGGTAGGTATGCCAACTTATAATACTGAAAGTATCGTAATCTTATACAGATATTTCTTTGAATCTTCCTGTTGTGTTTCCATGGGGTACTTAAACGCAAGAAACCTAAACATAGAAATGCATTTCCGGTCTCAATTTGAAATATTTGATAAGGACGGAATAAAAACTTAGTTTTTAGTTTAAAAGTAGAGACCAAGCTATGATTTTTTATATTATTATTTTTATTTAGTCGTTGTTGGTAGAAAAATCTGTTGAAGGTCAGAAACATGTTAATTACATGGTTCATATGATAGAGACATGTACAACTAAATAATTTTCAGTCAAGTAAAATAATTTGAGAGTAGTTATCAACAATAACATGTTTTCTTACCATTATAATAAGTCCCTCTTTAGTCAATTACTTCAGGAAAGTTTATTAAATTTTTTCTTTTGTTTCACTTCTTACTGACCACTTTATTTTTATTTATTTACAAGAATTTGCCTTCTATATTTTATATTCTATTATTTGCTGTAATTTCTGCCTTTTATCAAGATCTTTCCGAGGAAATTTTATGATAATGAGAGATTAACTGATAAAACTTTGGTATGTAAGAATGGAAATTAACAACAACAACAAAAAATCTGGTGTGAAACATTCACAACTTTGTCTTGTTGCAGCTAGTACAATATTATGAATGAATGATTACATAAGTGTATTTAACAAGTTTCTTTTTACAGAGAAACTTGTCTGTACCACTGGCGGTCCGTGAAGTCGGCAAGTGGGGGTGCTGCAGGAATAAAACAGAACATGTCTAACTTCAGCTCAATTTAAATAAAAATAAATTCCCTAGGATTTTTTTTAAGACATTTTCTGTTATTCAAAAAACATGATTTCTCAAATAACTAATATTTAAACAAAAAATTAAATTATTTGAGTATAAAATCCATTCTTCGAGTTTTAACTTCACAAATTTTTTGAATAACTTTTTCATTAAAATTATTTATTTGAGAAATCATGTACTATTGCTATTTTGAATTATAATGTTAGGAATGGAACGACCTTTGTTTTTTATTTCAATTTTTTCGGGTAATGTCAACTGAGAAAATTTAATTTTTGTCAAGTATTCAACAGTTAACCCATCTTGGTAAATCTATAAAATAATATTTATTTTATTGTATATATTTTTATTCCATAAAAAATAATATTATTGAATAAAAAAAATACATTAAAATATTTTGCTGTGAAACCTTTAACGAATACGATAAAAATATTTTTGTCTAATATAACCTATGATATCGCACACAATTTATATCAACGCTGCCCGGCGAGCAGCTTCAATAGCACTAGTTGGGCTGCATTATTAAGGCAAACCGAATATACCGAATACGACAATTTCTAACATTGCGAATTGGGCAGCGTCAATATCAAGCAACGCTTAAGAAATAATTCTTTTTTAAAAACGGATTTATTAATGGTTTTTGAACAATAATTATTCAAAGATTCTTATGTAATTATTATTTTTTATTATAAATTAAAAAATTAATTTTTGTGGTTACTTTCCGGAGGTGCTGCAGTGTCGCAGTGCTTATGCACAGCCGCCACTGGTCTATACCATTATTATTATGAAATCCTCCAATGGAGGAAATTGCAAGAAACCGAAATAAAAGACATTCCACAAATTCGCACTTGCAATCAACCAATTTTCTTCAAACAAGGAATTTTAGCAGCTTATTAATATTTACTAATATATAGATGAAGCAATTCAGAGAAAATTCTAACCCCCATCACTCAAAACTGCTCTTAAATGAATTTTTCAAGAAAATGCTTCAAATAAAGTGATAGATATCGAGAATATTGTACATATACTTAGTTCAAGAAAATTGTTGGTCCGTTATCAAGAAAATCTAGAAAAACTAATAAATCTGAAATACAAATTCGCACTTCTGGTTATACTATTTTCTTTGAGCCTGAAATTTATAATAATAATGTTATAACCCTATGACGCAACAGCCCATTAAGGGCCAAGGCGCTTGCCAGACGACGATTTGAATAGGCAGGCGTGTAATAAGCACGCCGCAGTTCCCACGCCGTTTAGTTCCGGCCTTCGCTACCTAGGGCGCTACTAGCAGTAGCTTCCCACTTTTCATTACGATGCTGGATCAACACCGACTTTGCCCTCACGGGAATCGAACCCTGAATTCTCGCGCGAAAGGCGAGTGCGCTAGCCACTAGACCAACGCATGAGGACTAAATAATGTTATACTAGGGAAAAAAATCGTATAATACACTATAAGAGCACTTTAGAGGAAAACGCAACCACCCCTCTCACCAAAGCACCTCTTATTTGAATTTTCCTAGAAAAATATTTCAAATAAAAGTTGTAGCTTATTATATGGGTAGTTGAAAAATCGTTGAGGCCGTTTCTGAGAAAATAAAAAAAAAAATCGAAAAAGTTATTCTGTAAAATGCCACTTCCGGTTGAACGATTTTTATGAAAAGCTTATTCTCCTGGTAGCACTTTAACGAAATGTTCGAATATTCTGTGATTTTTGGTTTCATACATACTCACACACACACACACACACACACACACACACACACACACAGACGCACATAAATACACACCATTCGTTAAAAATATTTGTTTCGTACTCAGAGGACCTCAAAACATATATTTCCGGTGAAAACTCAATATCGAAAATTTGACAATATCGTAAGACTTGCTCTTACAGGAGTGTTACTCTTCCTAGGAACCTGCACAGCTGGAGGCCAGCAGTGCTCTGTGAGGTCTCCGGTACCAATGGCCATGATGTGCATGCGCCTTATATTGAAATAAAGTGAAAAAAAAAAATGCTGTCTCTCACGAAGATAATATCCTAATGTTCCAGTTACAGCAGTAAGAGACAAGCAAAAAGTTACACTAAAATTCTGAGTATGTCTTTCTCTTATACAAGAGGAAGCATGAATTGGAAAAATAACGGTAACCAAAATTATTTATTTTTACTTTTTTCTAAATATAATTTAAAACAAATACCGCCATTGCAGAAAAAATAAAAAAATACGCACGATTTGTCTAATTGTAATAATGATCGGATTAACTCGAGAAATGGTTTGAAGGTCGGTCAGTTCCTCCCTAACAATGACACTGCATTTTTTTTTTTTTTTTTGTGCAAGTCATAGTTACAATTACATATTTCTATCTTCGAATTTATTTACTTTTTTTTAAAATAACATTTGTGTATGTTGGTACATAGATGTTTGATCAAAATATCTCAAAAACTAAAAATCGCGGAGAACTCAAATTTGATATTCGGCTTATGTAATTACCGCAACTACCACACGAAGGTTCGAACAAAATCCACCAACCGGAAGTGCGTCTTTACTGATTTTTTTTTCGTTTTCTCGCGCCATTGTGCAGATATTAGAGAGCATACGAAGTTTTAAAATCGTTGGAGCCGATTTCAAGAAAATTACAAAATAAACATCTGACACCTCCGAATGAAATGTGGTGGTGGTACCTAGACGGAATACCAACAGAACCGCCGTATCAAGCACTAATGGCCTCCACCATAGTACACCAGCATTATTATTATTTATTTTTTATTTAAGGAGCGTCAATATCTATGGTCATTGGCGCCCGGAGCCTTCTCAGTGTACTGCCGGCCCTCCCGACAGTGTTGTCTCGTTACAGACAACACTGTCCATCACCGGACAATGAGCTATAGAGGCTCCTACGAAGAAAAAATCTAAGAGTAGCACGGCTGGACTCGAACCCGGGTCCTCCGCGTGGGAGTCCAGTCCGCTAACGACGTAGCATTCCCTTCCTTACCAGCGTAATTGAATTGTTGTGAAAGCACTGGTTTTTTTTTATTATTATTATTTTCTTTAATATCTGGAAAAACGTGCTTCACAGCTTCACAGCTTCACAGCTATTTTGTTTCATTTTGGTTTCTTCCCACTACGTTTGGAAGTAACCAAGTACTGTAGAGACCTTGAAAATTACGTACAATACGCCGAGCTGTTAGTCTCTATTCCAATCTATTTAACAGTAATATTCATTTTATTTCACTTTTATTTGGAACATTTTACCGGGACAATGATGTCAAATGTGGTCAACATGATAATTGTAAATTTCTATTGGCCTAACCCATATTTCACACCTTCTGTTCTACACTGTGATTGGTTAATGCAAAAAAATCAAGTTATTTCTAACATATTATTTATTGTTTTATAAAATTAATGTGAGCTATAGAGAAAAAATTCAGAATTTTTCAACCTATTGTTGAAAAAGAAACCAAAAGAGAATTAGGCAGAAATGCAAGATAGTCCTCCATTTTGTATTTGGCCGTTAATACTTGACAGTTAAAAATCTTTTCTTAGACCTGGAGTTTTTAGTCCATTCGTTATATTGTCCTAAATTTTATGTAGATGGCGCAGTGCACAAATTATTGAAAGAGTACTATAAGGATGGTATCCTACGTATGAACTAATTCAATCAAAATCTAGTTCCTTGCAACAAGATAAAAAACGGAATCGAACTAATTATTAATGCAATTAAACAATTAAATTATAATTAGCAGTAGCGTTATATATTAGAGTTCGAAAATCTAGAGACTATGTAACTATGTACATTGGAGTAAGAGAAAGTCATGTGAGTGTTTCACATCAGATTTTTTTCTTCCGTTATTAACATGGATCGTCACACTGCTAAATTTAATGATTCCATTCGTGTTGGATAATATTTCTACGAATAGGAAATAAACTGATGTGCAGGCTATTAATTTAAAAAATAAAATAAAATAATGAAGTAAAAAAAAAAATATGTGTTTTTACAACATATACTTACCCTTAAATTATTATCATTAAACAACTAA
This sequence comes from Triatoma infestans, assembly GCA_011037195.1. Taxonomy (NCBI): domain Eukaryota; kingdom Metazoa; phylum Arthropoda; class Insecta; order Hemiptera; family Reduviidae; genus Triatoma; species Triatoma infestans. Next base: position 19,582 of record JAAEAF010000473.1, read on the forward strand.
AATAACATAAACAGAGAGTAAAGATTTAAAAGAGAGAAGATTATATGTTCAAGGGTGAATATGTAAAATACACGTGGAATGGATTTCGCAAAATACAAAAATTAAAAAAAAAAATTCCACTGTCAATTATGTCTAATTTAATATGCAATTAGTTAAACGGAACTAATAATTACAATTTGAATTGAGAGTGGGGGGAGTCAAAAATTTGTTCGCAAAAAAATAATAATTCAGCTAGACGAATGTTAAGGTGATCGTCCTCAAAATTAAATAATACGACACTAAATGATCTACAACTGCATTTACTGATAACAATAAAAACCATAAGTAACCTAGGTTTAATGATGATAATGATGCTGGAAGGATATCCGCAAATTAATCAACAATATAAATTTTTATATACAATATAAATATAATTTTTTTGCTATTAATTAAAATAAAAAAAAATGGCATAAATGTAATTTAACGGTTATTGAACTATTTTCATTGGTATAGTTTCCATACACCAAATTGTCAACAAATAACCTAAGGAAATCATGACAATAGACTTCAAATTGGCACGAATATTATTACATGTAAATTCCACACAATGGCCTACTTACAAACAAACAAAATCTGTTGTGACGTCCTCACATACAGTTTTTCTCTTACTGCAAATTCTTCAAATTCTGATCGTAGATTTTCTTAAAAGTTGAAATTTTTACTGAAACTAAATTTCTAAAATGCTGGAGCATTTATATAGTGGGTGGTCTCAGAGAAACCCCTCCTAAGAAGTTGCCTGAAAAAAAAATGATGCTATTAAAAATCCTAGTACCCATTGGCGGCTGGTCCGCCAACTAAGAGAAATCCTAGTACCCATTGGCGGCTGGTCCGCCAACTAAGAGAAATCCTAGTACCCATTGGCGGCTGGTCCGCCAACTAAGAGAAATCCTAGTTAAGATTAGAATTTTTTTAGTTTCTTAGTATGAAGTTATTACTCTTAATTGATTTAATTGAACATTTCTAGCTGGTTATGATGAATTCTTGTTTTTCAACTCTGACACTGGGGTGCTGCTACTTGTTCTCTATTCGTTCAAGAGTTTAAGTGTGACATCACACAGTGAAGTGGAAGGTCATAGGATGTCTTAGATCCTCGCCTCTTCGACCGGGTATAGTGGAAATAGGGAGGGAAACTGGTAGCCCGTATAACTTGTTCAGGTGTGCAGAATTATTGTGAACCCTAGCAAAGTCTGGTCAAATGGTTTTAAGAAAAATAGTTTTTTCAAAGTAAACAAACATTTCTACTTACAAAATTTTTATTTTGAACTTTTTTCTACATGAAATATATAAAATGTTACCCGCTAGTTGGGAATACTAAGCACTCATTTATTCAGTACAGTTTTCAATTATGGGAAAATACCAGAAAAATGGGCCGAATTTACGTTGAATTTGTATAAAAGAAAGGTGATAAAGATAACCCAGCTAATTATAGAGGCATCGCTTTGCTAACCACCACTGCAAAACTGTTCACACGTAGACTACCTCAGAGATTAATGAACTGGGCAGAAAAGAATACGTACTACCAGAAGAACGAAATGGATTCAGAAATAACAGGAGTTGAATAGATAATAGATTTCACTCTGTTCGGCAATACTTAACCATAAATCCCAGGCTCGAAATAAGAACGCTCAATTGCGAAAAACATAACAAAATTTAATATAATCGCACATCCGGTTTTTAGATTTTGCCTGAAACCTTTGTATCAGATGGGATAATACCTAAATGGAATACCAAGTTTGAACTTGCTGCCCCCCCCCCCCCAGGTTTTTCGTTTTTTTTTTTTAATTTAAGGCGCGTCAACATCTATGGTCATCGGCACCTGGAGCCTTCTCAGTGCAATGCTGGTCTCCGGACAGTCTTCTCTCGTTACAGACAACACTGTCCATCACCGGGCAGTGAGCTGTAGAAGTTCCTATGAAGAAAAATATCTAAGGGCAGCCTTGCTGGATTTGAACCCAGGTTCTCCGCGGGGGATTCAGTACGCTAACCACCCCCCTAGTTTTTCCTTTTTTGAGATATTTGACATACAAACATACCATTCGCTAAAAAACAATTTTTTCGAACTCAGGGGATCTCAAAACACTGTATTTCCGGTGTAAAACTCAATTTCGTAAACTTGACACGTTCACAATACTTCCTCTTACAGCAGGAAGAAAAAGGGAAAAAACAACAATATTTTGCCTTCACTAGTAACTCAGCCTTGTTCATTAAAAAACCTGACAGCTCACATTGTTCACATGGCAAAGTAAACAAACTATAAGAATTAATACAGGGTTGAATAAATATTTAAAAGAATAAGATAATTAAGATGTTTTGAGAGAAAACAAATTAATAAAAGAGGAAGTTGATAATGTTTTCTGTTTTTTTTTGTTTTTTTTATTGTTATTTTGTTACAAATCAGTGTTACGGGAACTTTGTTAACAACAGTCGTTCCTTCTTCTTTTTCTTTTTTTTTGTAAATACAACACATAAGGTTAAACCTTTATTAAATATTGGTCAGTCTTAAATACCTTAGCCGCCGCCAGGAGAACGTAAAGTATCAATTACTGCAGGCAATACGAAAACAGTAACGCAGAGTATACACTCTGTAAACCGCAGACACACGCACTGCCCTAACAAGAGGAAGTATTACGAACTTGAGAACTTGTCGAAATTGAGTTTTATCGGAATTACATGTTTTCAAGGTCATCTGGGAGTTTATTTATTTAGTTTTTTATCTGACGAATGATCTATTCTATTAAGCTGGTTTTTACATTGGTCGGCCAGTCTCATGATGATGCAATTTTTAGATTATTTTCTACGCCATAAAAATAATCAACTTTAATTAACATAGTCATCCTTAAAAAGAATTGTAGTTTTTTAAAAGATTTATTATGTTACAATTATCAATAATACATATAGTGTGACCTTGAAATTTGAAAATATTGTCAGTAATATTTATTTATGTAGACAAATAATTTTAAAGATGCGGAAGACAAGAGGAGTTTGGGCCATTTATTCGAGTGCTTGGCTTGCCATGAAGGAATGACCAGAATTTCTACGGTGAAGACGAGAAATTGTGATAAAAAGACTCAAGCGAATTCACGTATAAGCACCATTCAATTATTTCTGAATTTCATCAAAATGGATTGAATTGACAAAAATCATTCTACTATATTATACAAATTGATGCATGCACCTAACGGCATTATTTTGTGTTACTCTGATGACTCTAGACTTAGAAGGAAATCTGTCTGTCTAGAGCCGGAGCTTGGCTTGGTAGAGGCTGAACAAAGGGAGATCTGTGGCTTTAGGAGGTATGGCCAGTGTTTTCCAATATGAGTTCATCGGTATCCTTGAATGCTTGCTGAATGGTGGAAGAGTGACTGGGAGATGTTAAAGAGGTGAAGATATTTTCTGATAGTCAAGCTGTACTAAAGGCTTTAAATAAGCCGTGCTGGAGTTTTAAGTTAGTGGGTAAGTATAGCGGAAGACTTAATAGCCGCGCCAGAGTAGAGCTCTTCTGGGTAGGAAGATATGCGTTATAGAGGGCAATGAGAGGACCGAGGAGTGGGCTTAGGTGGGATCCTCATTACCGTTTTGTGGTTCTGAACCAAGCAATTACCAAGCTATTTTGTAGGAGACAAACAATGAAGGAAATGGAAATTGGAGAAGCATATAGAGAAACAGAGGCCAGCGATTTATACAGTTAACATTTTAAACTCTTTGTGTAAGACATGAGAATCAGGAAAACGGTGTAACCATTATCTAGGTCGTCAATGTTCCCCATTCTACACCCTTAAGGGAAAGTTTGGAGGGGGGTGAAGTTAATGATTAAGGATAACTTAGGATATTGCTCAGGCGGTAAATTGATGGTATAAGACCCTTAAGAGGATTCGTTTTACTTTCTTCTTGTTTCTGTATGTGTGAGAGGGGAAGAGCCGGGCTTAGGTCCGGCGCTTTCGGGCCCTCTTTGATAATATAATAAAGCATATATATATATATTGGATAGTTATGGCGCTTTCGAACACCCTTTGATAATATAATAAAGCATTACACTGGATAGTTATGGTCACAGTTAAAAAGCATTGAATTCTGAACCAGTTGGCTAGATTAGGAGATATCCAACACTTAAAATCTGTTCATAAAAAAAAAAAATCTGAAAGTGAGAAATTTGCAGCATCGTTAGTTTCTTTGCAGCAAGAAGTTGAAAGAAAATCACCGATGACAATACGGACAGAGATAGATTTTTCGTTTAGATGCTACTAGTGAACGCGACAATAAGATTTTGGGTTAAAATCGGTAGACTAACATTTTACTGAATGGATTTTCCAATTTCTTGCGATTTTCTGGAAAATGGATTCCAACGATTTTCTTTTAACTTGTTATATCGAACTAATCATAAAAAGAGCTACAACGTTTATATGAAAATTTGTCCGGGAAAATTCATTTAAGGGGTGTTCTGGGAGAGAGATGACATTTGCCTTTCCTTTAAAGTACCACTTCAATATATGCTATGCGATTCTATGTCTATATAATGGAGGGGTGGGTTTAGTGTAGTGGTTATGTGCAGGGACTTATAACTGGGAAGTCCCCCGTTCGAATCCGGCGTTGAACTGCTAAAGTATGTGATTCCACGATACCTAATATGGTAATCAGGCGTTAAGCCCGCCTAAAAATGTAGGCATTACTTCATAATGTTAATATTGTTAATAAGAATTTAATAGGTGGCGTAAATTCCGAAGTTCAAGAAAATCGGTTTACCGGAAGAACGACCTTCTTTTCTAATTATTTTTAAGAGACTCTAACTTTGTATATTTTCAGTATTATGTGAAATTTGTAAATAGATATTAACTACATAAATAATAAATAAGTCAGAGCTATGTAAATTGTTGTAAAAACAAGTCATATGAGTGTTTCATACCATTTTTTATGGGAGCTCAAAACAAGCCGATTATAACTTAATTTCACAATTACTTCAATTATTTCCAGTTAACAACAGTAAATAGTTGCAAAGTTAAATATTACTAATTATATATAGAAGCAAATGAATATAATTAGATTATTATAATTGGACATCGATTGTAGTAATTGGTCATTTTGTTGGAAGTTGTCTGAAAATTATTGAAGTTAATAAAAAAGTAGAATCCATTCTTTTAATCTCGCCCCGCGAAGGTTTGGTGCATTTGTAAACAGTATATTGGCATATTGTTGATTTTGTTACTCTGGATTACAGGATAAAGGTATTCAGAAACCTGATATTCCGAATGAGTATTTCGTATGGAAGAATTTCGGAAATCTTAGCTCCTACATAGGAGTACTAATCTATCTATTTGCAGCACTAATCTATTTTTTTTTTTTGTTTTTTTTTTAAGCAAGGAACCTTATGGTTTTTATGCTCTGGGGTAGCATAATTTGTTCACGCCTTATTCTTTGAACTAAAACATGATTCCCGAATTTACAATAATCGTTGTTTTGTTTTTCATTAATGACTGATATTAGCGCTGGCATACTCACTCACTCATTCGCTTTCATTCATAACTACAAGTTCTGCAACAAACACTTTCATCCTAATAAATACATTCACACCACAGAACAAACATGCGGTCGGGAGAGTACTCAATATTCCTTTGCTACTAAATCTTGAGCCTAATTCTAAAATATGTTATGTACATCTATATACAAGTATAAAACAAGTATAAACTATTTACACATAAATTCAAATTTATTATTTCCACTAAATTTTTTCATAAACTTTAATATCTTTTAAAAATTTTATCACCCTGTCGATGATAGCTGGATCATCTTTCAGTGCTTCTGACAAGGTATTGGGAATCTTGTTCAATTTTCTACTTCGGTAATATAATGGGCACTCAATTATATGATGCATGGATATTGGAGCATTAAAAATATTACAAAGTGAGCACAAATCAATCTATTCTGTACAAATATCTTTATCTGGCCCATATTATGTCTCGTCATTCCAATATTCCTATATTCGTGAAACATCTGCAAGAGAGGTTATAATTAAGGATCAAGTTAAATCAATTTATTTTTTATTTATTTATTTATTTATTTGCCTGGATACATTTTTATAATATAAAAGGCTCGTCAATATAATGTCAACAAAATAACAAATTCCAATAACAAGAATAAAATGAACTTTACACTAATTATCATAAAAACAAACTTAATACATTCAGTCCACTTCACATCACATGAAATTGTTCATCACTCCACTTTGTGTTCAAGAAATCTTTAATATCATAAAAGGAATTTTTTATTAAAAATTCGCTAACCGATTGCTTGAAGGGTTTCTCACTTAACTGTCTAATTCTTGAAGGAATTTTGTTAAATATTTTCACCGATATAACACTGGAATGGAAGTCAGACATCACAAGTCTCTTATAAGGTACGCATAATCCTCTTTATTACGTAAATTATGAGTATGTTTATCACCTCTAACATCTAATAACATGTCTTTTTTCTTTTTTAGTGAATGTTTGAAAATGAAAACCGAGGGTAATGTCATTATACGTAACTCTCGAAAGAAAGGCCTACAGCTTTCTCGAGCATTTTTCTTCATTATTGCTCTAATAGCTTTCTTTTGAAGTCTGAAAATAATATAAGCATCGAAGGTACCTCCTCATAGTTCAATACCATATGCCATTCTAGAATGGAATAGACCATAATAGGCAGTCTTTATAACCTCTATTGGAACCTCTTCACGCAGTTTTCTCAATAAGAAAATGGTTTGTGATAACTGGTTACTCAAGGTTTGTACATGACATTTCCAGCTAAGTCTACAATCTAATGTAACGCCTAGAAATCTTGTAGTATCTTCTGTCTTTTTCTCAATTAGACTAAACGTCATACTTTGCGTTTTCTTTTCATTCAACACTAACTCAATAAAGGGAGGGATTAGCTCATTGGTAGCGCGTTGGGCTCCAAGGCGGGAAGTTCCGGGCTCGAGTCTAGTGCTGCCCTTTAGATTTTTTTCTTCCTACAGCTCACTGCTCTGTGGTGGCTGAGGAGACTCCGGGCGCTAATGACAATAGATGACGCGCTTCAAATTAGAAAAATGAAAAAAAAATCTTAAATCTAAGAGGGCAGTCTGCGATAACCATACTCCTTTTTCAAATTATTTGTCTTTAGCTGAAGTAAAGAAAACCAATTGTTTTCTTGCATGCTCCTCGTTCAATTACCAATCAAGAGTCGTGGACGAGGTTGGTTAACAAACTATTAAACCTTTAATTTTTTTTCTCTCCTCTAGTACTGAGTTATCCATCATCAAAACGCTTCCTTCTTATCTCCTCCAATGTTCGTCATCTGCTACATGCTGATCTCTCAAACCTCGATCATACTCGTTGTGTCTTGACATTCTCTTCTTCTCCGTCCTTTCACTGTACATTCTAGCACCAACGAAGGAATCTTTCCTACCTCTATCCTTCATTCTGACCACTATTTTAGCCTCCTTTCTTCCACAATCTCCAGTACATTTTCTCTTCAAACATTTTTCTTCTGATTTTTTTTCATACTATTTCTGTCTGTATATTCGTCCAATCTCCTCCAAAAATCCATTGCTTGTGATGAAAGCAACTTTTTTTATTGAACGCTATTTAAGATCCACATCTCTGCTCTAATGTAAAAGTAAGAGAACTAGATTCAATATCCCTATTATTTCCTGGAGCCTCCATCGTGGAACAAAGCTTTTTCGAGTACGATGCCTAAGTATACACCCAAGCAACCGACTTTCTGGATCATCATCTAGTTTGTGTCCACACCAGTGGTAGGTTATCATCTACCCGGGTTTATTTAAATTGATTTTCAGTTCACCATTTGATATGTAGTTACTCACTCTACTGGAAGCTTCCGCAAAATGAGCAGATGTCTAGAATATCCTGAACCATGATTAAACTGGTCTGATGTATTAAATGAACAAATCAAAATAACGAAGAATCGCAAAAAAGTATATTCCATTTAAATACCCTTAGGGGTTCCGACCAAAGAAGAAGTCAGTCAAAATCCGAAAGTGCGATTTTGCTGAAGTTGTACGCAACTTTGTAGAAAATGGATACAACTATTTATCTTTAAACTTCGCAAGCTAACTGTATAAGCATGGACATAATCAGGGAAATTCTGCAAGATATAGATATCTGCCAAAAATCACTGCCGTATTTAATTATAGTCATAGTTTTATTAAACATGTAAATAAATGCAAATCCCAAACTCTACAATTCTTTGTAATTTTCTTTTAAGAAACTGATCTATAAACAAGATATTAAAAGAACCAGGAAAAACATGGGTTAAAATTTCCTTGAATCGTCTAAAAATCATCTCCATTTTACGGTGTCAAATCCCGTCGTATTTAATATGGCGAGAATGACATCTAAATTACTAAGATATTTCTATTATTTGTACAATATTTCTGATTATATAAAGACTTCATAAGACAAGAAGAAGGATGCAATAATTAAAAATTAATGTGAGAATTGAATGCATACAACATGGTTGAACACGTCACACGCAAATGAAATGATATGCTAGTCAAGTCATCAGTTCAAAAATCAATTTAGAGAAGACAAGGAAAACGTTGACCTAATGAAGAATTATGTAAAACAAAAACAAATTAATAGAATTAAGAAAAATGAAATAAAATAAAAACCTGACAGACACAGAAAATGTCTCTTCTTCTTCTACTTGTCGAGCGGGCAGATTAGTTTGTTAGATGTAGATAGAAGGAATGGCTATGAAGATAGCTCCAGTAGTACCTAGAATGGAGCCTCGTAAAGTAGGGCCACCGTGATTAAACCACCGAGATGTATAATCAAATGAAATTTCATAGTTTAATTTAATAAATAAGTAAATAGTATAAACAGGAGGCAATCTTTTTTGCCTTCTCTTAAACCTAGCAAGAAGAAATATTCTAATCGTGTCAAATTTTCGATATCGAGTTCTCACTGGAAAAACATGTTTTGAGGTCCCCTGAATCAGAAAAAAAGGTTTTTAGAAAATGGTGAGTGTGTGTGTGTGTGAATAGCATAGCTCAAAAACCCAAAAATCGCCGTTTCACTTGACATTCAGTTTAGGAATCACCATGCGATCCGAAGTAAGTTATCTGTGAAAATTCCTCAACCAGTTTACTGAATGGATTTTTCACTCTTTTACGATTTTCTCGAACATCGCTCCAATGATTTTCTTGCAATATCAACTACACATAATATTAAGAGCTACAACTTTTTTTTCGGAACATTTCTCTGGGAAAATTTATTTAAGGTGGCTTTTCGGGAGGGGTGGGGTTAGGTTTTCTTTAAAGTGCTAATTTAGATTCATATACGATTCCTTCATTTAAAATGATATTAATTAGAATTAAATATGTTGCCAAAATTCTGAGTTTAAAAAATCTCAGTTAATCGGAAGTGCGTATTTACTTAACTTTTTTTTCCAGTTTCCTGTAATTTTCTCCAAAAGAAAACCAATGGATATCATGAAATTTGTTATACTAACTATAAATACAGAGACCTATCACATTTATTTGAAACTGTTTCCCAGAAATTTCATTTTTGGGAGTTTTGAGTGAGGGGGTGGGGGTTAAGCTTGTTTCAAAAAATTGGTTTTTATTAAGTTTAGATTCTGCTGTTGATATAATATTTGGAGACAACAGATCATATAACAAGAGATTGACAAGTTTGAAGGAAATTTGTCATTTATAATTAGTGTGTCAAATTGCAGTAAGAAATAGTCGTGTGAATGTTTCACACCAGATTTTTTTGTTTTTTAAATAAATGTTAAGAATTTTGTCTTGATAAATAATTCAAGAAATAATCCAATTTTACCCCAGAAATTGATTATTTTATGCATCTCTCTGCAGGCCATTTCTCTTTTTGAACTATGAGAATATTTTATTTTTTACTATTTTACATATTTCCTTCATTTTGTTTTTCTTTGTTCATTTTGAGCAAATTAAATGGCGCATAAAAAAAAAATTAAAATCACTTTTTTTGGTCTTACAATTATCACAAAAACATTTCTTTATAATCAAAAAGTATTATAACTTAGTATTTGCTAAGGTTTCGCAACATGTGCAGTTAAAAAGAATACAAGCGGTATATGTAATATTCAGGGAGCCCTGATTCATGGAGTCGTTTTCAAGGAAGCCCTGAGTCATGCAGTCGTTCTCAAAAGAACCCTGAGTTTGGAGTCGTTCTTAAGGAAGCCCTGAGTAATGGAGCCTTTCTCAACAAAGCCCTGAGTCAAGAAGTCGTTCTTCAGACTTTTAAACTATTTAAATACAAAATATTACAAAACCGGAGATATAAATCAAGTGGCAGCATAAGATAAGGTTGCTTGTAAACTTCAGAATAACTAACCGAGATAGTGGGAATGCCTCATAACTTCATTCAATAGTTGCAATATTTGTAGGATACGGTCCGCTTGATCTGTACTTGAATAAAAATTGACTGGAACACCTACAACTAACGCAGAGAACAAGTCCACCAGACAGTATCTCTGTCTTACTCTCACAAAACTGGAAACACAGTTTACAGGAAAGTCAAACTCAAAGATATGGATGCAGGATGTGCATTCTTAGATGAATGAAAATTATTGGAGCCGTTTTTGGGTGTAAATTCCTAAAATCTCAACAAAAAAAATCTGTTCAGTAAAAGTACAATTCCGTTTAATCGATTATCTAATAACTTGGAATGCTGGCAATATATTTTAATGTAGGTACCTTTAAGAGATAGCCGAACTTGTAAATTGGACTAAAAAGTGGCACTTTAGTAGAAAGCTGAAAGTTGCACTTTGCTCCCAGAACCCTCCGAAAATCAATATTCTAGGGAAAACATTAAGAAACACAAGATAGCGTCAATCGTGTGACGTTATTATGCGGAATTTAAAGAAAATTTGGATCTATATTCATCCCCTGACAACATCGTGCTTTCAACTTGTATTTGAAAACATACTTCTATTGAAAACTCATTTTCGAAAATTTGACGATATACTTACGTTGCAGAAAAAAAGGAAGAGATTTTGGAAACATTTTTCAAGAATTTGTGTTTCCGGGGTGGATGGGGGGTTGTCCTAAGGAAACTTCAAAGTTTAGCTTTCCTTTAAAGTCTTTATAGCTAACGATTTTCCCACCCTTGTAATACCGAGACTTGCTAGAATTTCAATTTTAAAGAAAAAAATCAGTTAAACAGAAGTGCAACCTACCGAATGGGTTTTCCCGGATTTCTTGCGGGGAAAAGTAGCTCCACTAATTTTCTTTAAGCTTTGTTAGATGCTTACTATCAAGCAGGAAAAAGTCGATCACTTTTATTTGAAACATTTTTTTGGTAAACAAATTTTTTTCAGAGAGTTTCTGGTGGAATGGTAACCTAGAAGACTTGATATGCGTCGTAATAGTGAAATGTACGGTGCTATCGCCTATATAATATTACTATGAATTAAAATGATGATGCTAAAATTTTGAATTTTGAGGAATATTGGTTGTCCGGAAAAGCGAATTTCCTTAACTTTTAGTTTAGTTTTGTAGTTGTGCAATTTGTTAATAGAACACTAATTACTGGTTTTCTTTTAAACGTGAATACTACTTTCTCATCTGAAGATCTGTCACACTGTTGACTGAAACTTTTTCCGAGAAAATTGAATTTTTGCTGGTTGGTGGAAGCAGTTGAGTGACCACGGTGCTCCTCTAAAGTGCTACTTGATCCTAGGCCGGTATAATTCTGATGACAACTAAACATATAGTCAAAATTCGAACTTTAAAGAAAACATGTCAAATAGTATTATGAGAAATGCGGTCAGAAGAAGCAGTGTGACTGTTTCACATAAGATTTTTTCGTTTCTTTATGTTTGAATTAAAAGAAAGAAAATTATATAATAAAGAATTTCATTTTATAATAGATGATTTGCAGTTCTACAATCATTACCGTCAGTTAATTAACTAGAAAATCAAACTAAGATATGACTAATACAGGTGGTGCGAACAAAGGTTGATCTGTACCCAGAGTCAGAGAATGAGAGGGGATGCTGCAGGTATATATGTTGCTACATATACAGTGGACATCACATCTGGACAGACATTGCCCTGCATTCACCGTCTTTATCGCTAACTAACCAAATCGCAGAAACCATGAAAGGATTCACAGCAGTCTGTGTGTTTACCATCGCTATCACAGTATCACTAGCGGTAAGTATTCTTTCGTTAATTCTTACACTAGTGACATATTTGTCTTATAATTCTACCTAATTTAAATTAGACAGTAGAGATTTATATATTGTTTTTTTTTTACTTTCTCTTACTCATAACACATGTTTTGAGGTTTCCTGGGTATGGAAAGTAAGTTTTTAGCGAAGTTTTTAGATAGAGGGTCTGTAGGTGTATGTGCACAAAATACCTCAAACAAAAAAGTCATGAGCAAAGTCCATCAACCGGAAGGGCAACCTTACTGAATGTTTATTTTATTTTAGGTTTCTTAATTTGCTCGTAAACAGTATTGGCTCTCCCTAGGGTGTAGTTGTGTAAGTAGTCTGTCGGCTTGCTAAACCCAAACAGTTGTACACATCAACCACTTTTGCAGACCCACATGTATTGTGTGAGTTAGGTGGTTGTTAGCGTTGTGTTGTTCCTGTTTTAGACTGGATACTCACAAGAATACCTCGGAAAAATTAGGTAGTCTATTTTCGATGATAGTCTGGTATTCAAAGAAAACAAAAAAATTGATTTTACTTACTCTTATGCAATAAGATGAAGTAACTGGAATTTTGATGTTTATACTGCCACGGTAATTTATGTTTGATTGCTTTGTGTTTTTGCCCACAACATAACCCAAAAACGAAATCAACCGTCAGCTAGAAGTTCCTCAAACTGATTTTTCTTTTTACTTCTTCTCGGTTTTCTCGCAAAATTGCCCCAACGATTTTCTTAAAACTTTATTAATACCTACTAACTGCACGCACATAGACAACATGAACCGGTCACGCTGTCTACATTGTATTTAAGTACAACTAATATTTTGAATATTTCGAAAATTTGTCAATTATAGTTGAAATGCCCAACAGGAAATTAATTATTTTCACACACTAGATTTTTGTGAGTTTACGATTTTTTTTTTTTTATTATTGAGTAAGAATCAATAAACAACTCGTTTTAATGATGTAGATAATTAACTAAGTTTGTTTTTGCTAATAGATTGATGAAGCTGCTAAGAAGAAGGCCATCAATACATTCAACAAATGTAAAGAACAGCATCCAATCACTGATGGTTAGTTTAGTATTTATTGACATTTTATAATCAGTGGCGCTGTGTTATCAATGATCGCTACAGTTAGCCATGAAGCCTACTCGCATGAAAAAAAACCTGCATATCAAATTTTACTTTCTCTTACGGCTATAAGAAGTATGGTAAATATGTCGAATTTTTGAAATTGAGTTTAACGCCGGAAATACAATTTTTGAGGATCTTTTGAATTACAAATAAATAAATAAGTAAAAATGCTGTATAGATAGTAACACAGTACAGTTGTGCAACCGTGCTTTTGTTTTAAAGTGTTTTCTTCCTTACTTTGTACTTGATAACGATGTGTTGTTAAAGATTGTGAACTTATTATGCCTAATGCAATGCGGCAAAAAAATTTCTGTCTTTCTTATGCTTGAGTATTTATGTTTCTACCCAATATTTTCTTTCACTGCAGTTAAACCAATTTCTAAAAATAACTGTCTGATACTCATTAGACTTCAAAATATACATTTCCTGTGAAACGTAATTTAGGGATTAGAGAATTGAGAGATTCGCTCATTGGCAGCGCGCTGGACTCCCATGCGGAGTCCCCGCGGCTTCGAGTTCAATGCTAAGGTTATCTGTAATGAGAGAACACTGGAGGACGGAGGGTACTGAGAAGGGTTCGGGCGCCAATTACCATATGATAGCAAATAATGTATATTTTGTTTTCATTATAGCTGAATTAGAACAGATCAAGAAACATGAAGGTTTACCATCATCGCAGAATGCAAAATGTTTGGCCAAATGTATGTTGACTGAAGGAAATATTGTAAGTAACATTTTTATACTTGAAATAATAATTGAAAATAAAGATGTCTGAATGAAAACTGCATTATAAAATTCACTCAAAAAAAGTGGAGCTGCTCTCCTAGATAGTTTATTAACAAAACTATTACACAAAACCTTATCAGCGTTTTCTAGTGGATCCTTCAGGGATCGTTGCGCTAAGCGTCTACCTTATTAACCAAACATTGACCATTAATACCTTCTTTTATCTAAAATTTTCCAATTTAGCAGCCATCACTGTTTTCGAAACGTAATAAAATTAAAAACTCAAATCCAAACATGAATTACAATTCTCTCATGGCTCTAATTCACAAACATTCTTCAAACTTAAAATTTTTAATAAACGTCTTAGTTTGAATATAAATATAGAGTTGGGTTTTTAGGTATAAGGTTTACCTGAATGTGGTAGCAATACTATAGCGCGCCCTCTATCAACTCCCAGCATAAATTTAATGGCAGATTATTGTTATACCTAATCCATAGATTCCTGAAATCTACAAAAATCAATATTTCCCCACGTGTGGTTTAAAGAATTGGTTCGCGCCGCTTTCCAGACAATCCCCCCCCCCCACATCTAAAAAAAAGAAATAAGAGTATGTAAGTTCGCACTCCCAATAGCCGATGTCAAACTTTCAGAGTACTCTACAATCTTTCTCTGAGTTCGGAGCTCAATAACTTTTCTGCGTCTATTCTCTCAGGTGAACAAGATAACCCGAATTTGTTCACCTATTCTCCATCTGCTAGATAAAGGTTCTTTTCGCTTCCCGAGCCATATGCCATCATCGAACATGATACTGAAACAAACATGTACCTCACCATTAGGAGATTTGGATATAGAACATCTAGGGAGTGATTACATAAAAAGTTTTGATTGATTCTTGTTTTCCAACCACAAATCAATATATTTTTCTTAATTTTTTTTTTCAGTTAAAAGACGGAAAATACAAGACAGATATTGCTATTGCCTTCACTGAAACTCTACACAGTGACAACGCCGAAGAAGCTGAAAAAGCCAGACAAGTGGTCGAACATTGTGCTTCCACAGGTATTGTGTGATTAACACTCCAATTTGATGATGTTAATCGATTGTATTCGTGGAGAAATGAGATATTGAATCAAGCGTAATTATGTTTTGTTCTATTTTAACTTGCAGTGGGAACAGATGTTGGCAGTGATGCCTGTGAATACGCCTACAAAATGGCTCAATGCGGTTACAGCAAGGCTAAAGAAGTAAGAAGCAATGTTATGTTTTTTATGAAAAAAATTCGTAAAAAAAATTAGTAATGAGAGGATGAACTATGACTTCCGCTTAGCCCTCAGCACTAGTGCAAGAAGTCTTTGTTCGATTCCTATAGGAGCTTCACTATTTTTTTTTAATATAAACTAAATCTAGTAATTAGTATTGCAAAGAACTGCTCTTAAAAAAAAGTTTAATACTTCAAACTAATTCCTCGCAGACTAAGCTGTAGTTTTGGTTTGACATAGCACAGACATGTTGAACATAAAACTGTACTAATATTACAAACAGTAGCGAAGTTAGTGCCTAGCTTTAAAATCTAGCTTGTAATATTTCGTAATAGTTACAACTTTTTCAACTTTTGTATATCTGTTAGTGTTTCGATAGTTTTAAAACCTTTTTACTTTCACTTGCAACTATAAAAAAGAAATTCTGTAATCGTATCAAATTTTCAAAATTGACTTCTCAACGGAGACAAATATTTTGAGGTGAAACACCCACACGAAATCTTTTATTGCAATTTACATAATTATAATTGACATTTCCTCAAACTTAGTCTAATAGATGTTTAGTGTTGCCGTCAATGTTATGTGAGAATCAGAATTTAATAAAAGGATTTTCGAGGAAACATAACCTCCCACTCCCCCCCCCCGTAGCTAGTATACAAAATTTAATGAAACTTGTGGGGATTTTTATAGAGAAATCCGCAGAAAACAAAAAAGTGTTCAGTAAAGTTGCATTTCCGGTCAGCCTATTTTCTTTAAGCTCGGAATTTTGGCAACATATTTATGCTCATTAGTATGACGCATATGATAAAATCGTATAATAAACTATAATTGCACTTTAGAGAAAAGCAAATAGTCCACCCCTTCCTCAAATCCCCACACAAATTAATTTTTTCGGAAAAATTTCAAATAGGGTTGCAGCTCTGTGTGTATATTTGTTGAATACAAATTTTAAAGAAAATCGTCGGAGCCGTTTTTGAGAAAAACTGAAAAATCCATGCAGTAAAGGTGGTGCTTTCGGTTGAGGAATTTTGACAGATAATTTCCTGTTGGATCCCATTGTGGCACCCGAACGGAATGTCACGTTCCAACAACTTACTGCAATTTTTTTATTTTTCAGCAGTGCTGTTCACCAGTCAGACACAAACCATTTTCTCAAAACCACTTTTTCGTACTCAAGGGACCCCCAAAACGTATATTTCCGGTAAAAACTCGATATCAAAAATTAGACATGATCACAGTACCAGCAACAAGAGAAAGTAAAAATGTTTTTAGCAAAAATGCCCTTGTGTGTATCTCAAAATTGAGAAATCGCAGGTAGCTGAAAATTGAATTCTGTTTATATACCACCACGGGATCTGACAGGAAGGTTTCGTAAATTTCGTTGAAGAACAGTCGACCAACTTTACTAATTTTCTTTTTCTGTTTTGTTTTTTGCAATTTTCTCGAAAAAGGCTTCAATGATTTTTCTTTAATATTTTGACCGTCACGTCATCCGAATTCGAGTGACACAAAAAATCTCTATTATTCGCGTGACAGTTTAAGTAATAAACACACATATTCTGTTTTTTATATTCAGGAGTTTAATGACACTTTGTCTCTATACTTGTGCAAAAGCTTTTGATCACCTTGACAACGAAATGACACCCGCAATAATTATTATATTCACTAGTAATAGTTCTGCGTATTAATATGTTGTATTATTCTTAAATATTTCTATTTCAGATTGGATTGGAGAAACCAGAATGGGAGTGAGTGGATATTCAAATAAAGCAACAATCCAGTCTTTAGCACTCTGTACAGCAACACACCAACAAATATAGACAATAGCAAAAAACGGTTACCGATAAATAACGTTCAAAACAGAATTAAATATTGTACTACAATAATTAATAATTGTTAAAGTTTTGTTCTTTAGTTCACAAGTTCAATGTACAGTTACAAACTAAATAAAATTAGCACTTTTTAAACTAATTAACTTTATTTGTTCGTTTTTTTTATTTTTTATTAACTATAAGTACAAGTATTGCGTACAATGTCATGATTTTCGAAATTATATTTTTGATAGGGTGTGATACCCTGGGCTACTGTAGAAACTTAAATCTAAAGGCAACCTACCAAATACCTACTTCCTTATTCGTAAGATCACACCTGAGCGAATGGTTTTCCCAAGTCTCTCTACGTTCTCTGCCCTATTTGTGGTAGCGCAAGATAGTTTATAGTTCCGATTTTGTACGCAATATACACTGCTGACCAACCTTCGCTGATGTTAGTGCCATTCTTTCCTCCCATATCGAAGCTACTATTGCCTTTAATTATCTTCAAATATTATTCATTCCTTAGTAGAAAAGTGTTAAAAAAAAAATTTAAGTTAATACTGAATATAAAGAAATGTATTCATAACTCGTTTATACTTCTTCACTCTCCCTGTTCTGATGTTAAATTAAATTATACTTTCTTGCCTATTGCTGACAATGAGACGATTTCGAATCACTTCAAGACTTTTAGACAAACGATCTAAGCCTACATTGTGCACAAGTTTGCTAACGTTTACCGTATCCAATCCTTACGATCCAAAATTTTACATAATGACCTACCCATTCCATTTGTATACGACGTAATAATATTCCTGATCAACGATTCCATAACTCCTTGTTCCATCATCATAATCCTTTGGTTCAACAACTTGCAAATCAAACCTTACCTACTAATCCATTCCGACGTCTGAAGCGTCCTTAGCCTCGTGACCTTTTAAATTAATTCCAACACCATGAAGAAATACCACTGGGTATTTTCTTCACATATAATTCAAGTCATTGTAAACATTCATCACATTTGCATATTGCATTTATTGTATAGTGGAATATAAATTATTGAAAGAGAAAAAAAAAAATACATATATATATATATTCATCGGTAAAACCTGTCGAGATAGGTTTGTCTCAGAAAAATTGTTAAGCCTACAATGAGCAATGTTATAAACTGGTTGGAGATTTGATGTGGAAATGCATTTCTGATGATTGCATGCTGACAATAATTCCTCAAAATGGAGAGCTTGGTGTGCCTGCCTCAAGGTGAGCTTGGTGTGCCTGCCTCAAGGAGAGCTTGGTGTGCCTGCCTCAAGGAAGTGCTTCAAAAAATTTATAATGCATATTAAAATTGTCCTCAAATAGAGAACTATCATTCAAGAAAAAGAAAATGATTATTTGCATCTTGAAATTTAATAGTAATTTTTCTTCGATAATAATTTTATTGGTCGGTGAAATTTTCCGTGATAGCCTGCTTCTTTTTCTGGTCAGCGACCGGTTTCGGTCGGTTTCCTCAACTTCTTAGACATAAAACTTACAAGAAACGACAATAAACTGGAGTATGGAATATACAGAAAACCAACCTGCACCGATACAATCATATCACACAACTCACTGAGACATCTGATGAACAGACTTAAAGGTACACCCCTTACACCCGCGAACCACGAACAAGAATTACAGACAATATACAACATAGCCAAGAACAATGGGTACAGTGCAAATGTTAATAAACTCCTCAGACACGAAACACACCACCGGAATAGGACTGACAAAGAAACAGCAGACAAATATGCGACATTCACGTACATCGGAAACCACAGGTACAAACTCATGAACCTTTTTAAAAAACTGGGCATTCAGAGAGCCTTCAGATCTAACAATAAATTATGCAACAAAATCTTCACTCGTACTGAGACTACTGACAGCAGCGGGGTTTATGCATTAAAATCCCCGGACTGTAGCAAAATTTCCGTTGGCCAGACAGGCAGAAAATTCAGGTAAGATTCGCCGAACACATCAGATCATACAAATACAACAAAACTGACTCAAATTATGCCAATCACCTAAACACGAACAAACACACACCACGACGACATCTCCACTACGATAAAATTACTACACCCAGGCAAAAAAGGACGACGACTAGATTTACTGATACAACTTAAAATATATAAAACAAGACACAAAACCTTATAAACGAACTGACAAACTTCGCAAGTGAACAATTATTCAAAACCATCTTTCCACAATAACAATAAAACACAACTCACCTGAAAACCCAACCAAATAGTTTTTAAGTTTAAAAAACCAAATAGATTTTAATTTTAGTTTTAAATCTGCTAGTTTTTAAGTCTGTATATACTAATCATAACTGCCTTAAGGTGTACATATGTAAATAATGTATGCGAATCGAGAAAAATAAAAAATGTCAACGCGGAATGTAGGTTACATTAATAAGCTTGATTAACACACATATATAATTTTTCAATTTTTTCAATGAAATATTTCTAAAGAGTTTGTGCTTAGGCTAGTTCAGATTTGTAATATTTAGGCATGTAAAGAGCCTAAATTTAGGTATACATGCATGCGTGGATGGTGTATGTGAATTGTGAAGGGTGAAATGCGAAATATGTTTAGTGCCATCAAACAACCTGCTCGTATATATTGTTTGATTGCTTATTTGTTTGGATTATTTTGTTTAACAAAAATATTATTTATCTATACTATCTTAACGGTCATACCCCCCGTAATCTGTCCTTTCTTGACAGTGACTATTTCACAGCAGCCTACGGCTGACGCAGTGTTATTTCGCGCTGTTACAAATAAATAAATAACTATAATAATAAGATAGTATGGATATTTAATTGTAAAGTAAATCTCCCTCCAACAACGGAGTTTAAGGATGTAGACCCCCAAGTGTTGTATGTTTCCATTTTAAGAAGAATATGCCCCTTTAAAGAACCAAACCTGTGTTCTTTTTCCACTCAGGTACCATCACCTTCCCCGTCTTGACCTAGTTAAGAATTTAACAAATACATTTAAAAGACCAGTCAGTGTGTAAGCTGAATTTGCTGTGTGCAAGTTGTTATCACACTGTGCTATGTGTGTTATCACACTCTTTGACAAACGCATCCTGAAAATGGGTGAACGCCGAAACCGGTCGATGACCACAAAAAAAGGCTATCTATCACGAAAAATATCTTTGATGCTTTCCAGCTCTGCGGAACCAACCACACCAAATATTAGTCGGTATTAGGGAGAGGAGAAAGCCAAATCCACAATCTGCAACCTGAAAGATCTATTGTGACCTTCTCGGGCGTCAGCGTGGTTGTGGTAGTGAGCTAAGGTTTGCCTGCGGGTTACAATAGTTGCTAGCGCATAGAACGGGTACACGTTGGACTCTGGACTGTAAAAGCATTCCTTTCCTTTGCAAACTATTCTTTTTCTTTCAGATCAATTTCTTTTTTTAGTTCAGATCAATCCAACAATTTTTCAAATATCTCCCTGTGAGAAATAAAATAAGCGAAGCAACAAGTTGAAAAATTTCTCCGCTTTAGCAGTACGGACCTAAATATAGGTGTTTCCCTTCTAAAAGAGATGTTCTCTAGACAAGGAGATGATGCTCCAATCCAAAGTGTTTAGGTCGCCATTAGTAATAATGGATGTATCACTTTTAAACTTTTTTTGTGTGTTTGTACGTTTCGATGTACAGCTGAGTGTTTACGATATGTAGCAGGTTTGTTTCCCGTGAAAACTGCTTCTTGCGAGAATGATACAGTCCCTTAAAGTGGTTCAGACTTGATAAATATCATATTTGCAAGGTCCACTATCGCAGTGAATACAAAATTCCCAGTTCATAAAAATAGTGCGAAGGGAAGCTTACGATCCCTGACGAACCTAAGATCTTGGCGAGTTACAGTTTACCTGAGCTGGATTATAAAAGTTACTCTAAGTTTCATAAGCTAGAAAATAAACGCTACCAATAGTATTGTTCTTCAGCAGACATTGCCCTCGCATAAGCCACATGGGCTGTCCCAAGAAAAGTTATTGGCTAAAACTAGATGAACTAATTACTACTATGATATTTAGTTATCTGTTAGCATATTTACTATATATATATACATATCAACTAAATTCCAAACAAAACATAAATTATAGGTTCGACTGGCAGAATGTGTGACTGTCGCTGATAGTATAATCATGTATAATGGGGGTAATTGTTTTAAGCCAATTTTATCCACGACGCTCTTGACTACCTATAAATTAACCTGTCTTATTAACAAGTTCAAGAAGTAAAGTTGCAATTCGTTTGATTAGAAACAGAAATAAATTAGCATTTCTATTAAGAAAATAATAATAATGAAGATTAGTATACTTAACAAACAATAATAATAATAAATATGCTAAAGAAATTTTGTATAAGTATGATTTTGTATTATTAAATAAAATCAGAAAGATTAAAGATAAAGCTAAATCGAATAAATTATTGAATATGTGAAAATATCAGACAAATAAATACGTTTGGTAAAAATTCTCAAGTTTTAAGAAAATCTGTCTGTTAATTGAGAAAAGTTGGAGTAAGAGAAAGTCATGTGAGATTTTCTCACCAGATGTTTTTTTCTTCTATTCCAAATCAAATTCTCAAATCTGGTCAACTGCAGTGTTGCAGGTCTGCAGTGCTGGAAAGTTCGGCGTTTTTTTCTATATGGCTACTTCATTGTTGTGATCATCGACCGGTTTTTATAGGTGTCCAACCGCCTTTAGGATTTTTGTTTAACAGAGCAATCTTAGCAGAAATAGTCTCTGTCGCAGTTTTATATATGTTTAAATGTATTTAATGTAATTGCGTCCAATTTTCAATATCGAATTTTCACCGGAATACCCGTTTTGAAGTACCCCCTCAGTCCAAAAAAAAAGTTTTTTTTTGTTTTGGAAAATGGTCAAGTGTTGTGTATGTGAACAGCTCAGCTCAAAAATGAAAAATCGTGTTGGTTTCATCATGGGTCCGATAGGATTTTACTTGTCAAAATTCCTCAACCGGAAGTAGCACTTTATTGAATGGATTTTTCAGTTTTCTGAGATTTTCTCGAAAGTGACTCCAGCTTTTCTTTAGACTTGGTACATTAACTACACATACAAAGAGCTACAACTTTTATTTGATACATTTCACCAGAAAAACATTTAAGATGGTTTTTTGGAAAAGGAAGGTGTTAGGTTTTGCTTAAAGTGCTATTTCAATTTATTATATAATTGTATCATCTAAATGATATTAAATAGAATTAAATATGTTGCCAATATTCCGAGTTTGAAAAAATCGGTAGGCCGGAAGTCCGTTTTTACGGAAGTTATTTCAGTTTTCTACGATTTTATCCATAAAAAAAACATGGATTTAATTAAATTTGTTGCAAACTATGAATACAGAGAGCGCTACCACTTTTGTTGGGAACGTTTTTCCAGAAAGTTTATTTTAAGAAATTGGGGGGGGGGGCAACTATATAGTTTTCTCAAACAAAGTCATATTCAGACTGATGTAACTGAGGCCAGCATTTGGCGAATATTACAAAAGAAGAAGAAAATTTGTCGCTTAAATCTGTGAAAACAATTTTCCCTGATAATCTCCTTCATTTTGTGGTCAGTAATAAATACATTTTTTTTTAAGTCTGGCGTGAAACACTAATACGACTTTCTCTTGCTCCAGTTAATACAATTAATTATAAACTGGACAAATTTTCTTTAAATTTTAACATTTTTACTTAGTTACCTCAGCGCAAGTTTAAATAAATAAATACGATATGATATGGAATAAGGATATATTGGTTGGCACTGTAATCCAAAAGATTGCGCCAAAACCTTGCACAAACTCAAATTTTAACGTATGCAATTTACCGTAGTCACATATTGCTCAGAACATACTTCAAAATCCTTTCGGAAAAATGTTTCAAATAAAAGTGATAGGTTTATATTTGTGTAGTTGGCGCTCCACTTTATAGAAAATCGTTGTAGTCGTTTTCGAGAAAATTTAAAAAAACAAGAAAATTCTATATTGTAAAGTCGCACTTCTGATCAACCGATTTGCGTCAAAGTTGGAATTCTAGCAATGTTTCTACACAAGTTCAATATTATAAAGGAAGCAGATCCATACATTGTACACAAGTGGTATTTACGAGTATATGTTTCATGTAAAAGTGATTGGCATTTATGTGTATAGAGGTGTACAAGGTTTAAAGAAAATCTTTGGAATGGTTTTCGATAAAAAAGCGAAAATCTGGAAAAAAACATTCAGTAAAGACAGGCTTCCTGATGTGGAGTGTGTGGTGTTTGTGTGTCCTGATTGTCTTATCGAGACGCACTTCATACAGGTATAGGTGGCAAGGGTTCACAAAAAAAAGACAACTGGCTCACAAATAATGAAGTTATTTTTAATAAAAAACACAGGCACAACATGTATACCTAACAAGAACGTTGGTTATAAGTTATAACTATAGGAAGTGGTAAGAAGGTTATATAGAAAGATATGAGTGAGTGAATGATATACGTGTTCTTTCTTGCTTAGTCTGTTCCTCTTATACCACTATAGCGATCTCGAGGCCTGATATGTGCGTTACCAACCTAAAATTTTAGAGAGCTACAGGGGCCCCACAATGACACAAACACTCATAACCAATTAATCTATGGACTCAGGGAAACCTCAAAACGTATGTTTCTGGTGTAAACTGTCGCTATACTACGTCTCCTTAAAAGCACTAGAGAAAATAAAACTTATTTATTTGACAAGAGAGCAAAGTGCCATGGTTCAGTTTTGTCTCTGAAAGAGAATTTAAAGGACTTCACTCTCTTATATTTTTACTACAATAGTTAAAAAAACCTATGGCGCAACAGCATAAAAGATCCAAGGCTTGCCAGACGGCGATTTGAATTGGGGAGGCGTGTCGTAACTCGCCGCAGTTCCCACGCCGATTAGTTCCGATCTTCGCTACCTAGGACGCTACTAACTGTAGCTTCCCATTTTTTAACACGATCTGGGCCAACATCGACTTTGCCCTCATGGGAATCGAATCCTGAATTCTCGCACGAAATGCGAGTGCGCTAGCCACTATACCAACGCGTGAGGACACAATAGTTAAAATTATAAAAAAAAAAAAAAAAATACATAAAACTGGTAAGACCTATAGAGTAACCTCTAAGAGAACGTCGAAAAGGGAAGGTTACCTTCATAAACGATGCCGAACATTAGATTAAAATTTAGCAAAATTATATTATGTTTTCTAATAATTGAGTTAATGTAAAAATTGATTTTAAAATGCTAAAAACAAATCTTTAATTTGAATAACTTCTACTGAAGTTTAATATTTATTATTAATACATTTCAGCAATATCATCTAAACTTAAAAATGTATTTACTTGAATTATAGCAACATGTCAATTTTAGTTGCTCTTATTGCTGGTAAGAGGAAGTATTACGATCGTGCCAAATTTTCGATAACGATTTTTCACCGGAAATATAAGTTTGAGTTCCCTGAGTCCGAAAAAGTGGTTTTTAGAAATTGGTCTGTGTGTATGTGGTTAGAATAACTCAAAAGCGGAAAATTACAAAAAGTTCAAATTTGATATTTCGTTTGCTAATCGGGTCATCCGGAAGTACTACTTTATGGAAGAGATTTTTCATTTTTTTGAGATTTTCTCGAAAATGTCTCCATCGATTTTCCTTCAAACTCGTTATATCAATTCAGCACAAACAAAGAACTACAATTTTTATTTGTAACATTTCTCCGGAAAAATTGATTTAAGTGGGTATTGGGGGAGGGGCTTTCCTCTAAAGTGCCATTTCAATTTATTATACAATTTCATCATTCATATATTATATTAACCAGAATTAAATACGTTGCTAAAATTCCGGGTTTGAAGATAAAAGGTCGATCGGACATGCGACTTTACTGAACAGGTTTTTACAGTTTTCTGTGACTTTTTCCATTAAAACCCCGAAGGATTTCATTAAAGTAAACGTCTAGTAAGAATTATAAACATGCAGAAAATTCCCCATGTATAACTATGTAAACTGGTGTAAGAGAGAGTGAGTGTTACACGCAATTTTTTTTTAATCTTTAGAGATTAAAGAAGCAACTTTAGCTATTGGCTTTTGTGAAATGATTGTCACATGATTCAACTGTTGTATAAAAAAATAATCAATAAAGAAAAGATCGATTTCTTACAATTGTAACTTATACTTGTATAGGATTTCTTTTACTATCGTCTAAAAATTATTCAAATTTGCAGATACATTTTAAGCAATGGGCAGTAAGTTGGTAGGGTTAATAATGCTATTGTTAATATTTTAGATAGCTGACCATATAAATAGGGCAGAGTTTTTGTTAAATGCACATTGTCTACTATACATACAATTAGAGAAATTGATTTCACTTTCAGTAACTCAGAGTAGTGAAATATGAAATCCTATCTGGCTGTAAGTTTGTTACTCGCATTTTGCATCACTGCAAACAAAGCGGTAAGTATTTTTTTTTGTTTATTCTAGTTTTATACAGATGTATTAGTAACTACTACCAATTTTGTTGTACTCTAACTCAAGCTTACTGATATTTTTATAATGATTTAATTAAAATAGGAAAGTTTACTCAGACTTTTTCTCAAATAATTTAATCTTTTTTTCCCAGATTCTCAAATTAGCTATATCTCATAAATCGATTTCAGGATAGACGGAAATTCCAAATTGTTTTTTGGGCAAAAAGTTTAACTCAATACCTAGCAAAATTTCTAAAAGCAGTTTAAGTTAACCCCAAATTCACAGTTAGTTACCCGGAACGATTTTTCGTTTATAGTAATTTTGTCGGCGTATACAAAACCCGCACACATGTTATTCGGTACCATTTTTTCCATGTTCAAGAAATACTCAAAACATGAATGTATTTCCGGTAAAACTTCCATGTCGCAAATTTGTCCCGATCAAAATACTTCCTCTCACCAGGAATAAGAGAAATTTAAAAGATACACAGAATATTTTTTATTTTATTTTTAAGTCTTTTTATTTACCTCAAGTGTGTACAACAAGAAAAAATGAACTACAATATCAATTATTATTCAAGACAACACCATGGTAATTACCGTCGGTGGAGCCGTTAAAAGCAATAGATAATACAAAAATATAAGAAGAAAGTAATTATTTCTAGAACAAAATTAATACATCACTGGCAAATAAGGCAATAAATCAGAGTAAACTAAAAAAAAAAACAGAAAAAATTTCTTATCCATAACTTTCAGAATAAATAAATTACCTGGTCACAGAATAATAGGTACACAAATAAATATAAACAATGGATTATAGGACTATAACTAGTTTCAATAAATTTATATAATTATTTAGGGCAAATACTGTTATAGGCAGCTTTACAATGTAACTGCAATAACCACCAATCTTCACCATTTAACAGAGCAATCATCTCCTCTCCGGAAAGTTGCTGCTTATCAAAATATTTTGTTCTGATTTCTAATAACTTCGAACATACGGCAATTAAATGATAAGTCCCGTCTAGCACATCTTCATTACATAATTGACAATAATTATTTTCGTCACAATTTTGCAAGTAAGGGGGTTTCCCTAAAATTAATGTTGCAGCTCGTGCCTTTATAATCCAACGCATATCACCGAGAGAGAGACCGCTCTGCAAGTAGTGTCGCTTACCCAAAGCAAACCTTAAATCTCTGTATAATGGGTATAATCTAACTCTTTCTTTGTAAAGCTTTTCAAAATACAATTTGTTGCAATTACGGATTTCGTTCAAAATTGAGTTCCAATCATGAATATTATTTAAACTTAATTCATAATTTATTTTATATTTAGCACAAAGATTCAATATATCTTGAAACCAGAACATCTTTTTTCAAAATTTGGATTGCAACTCTTTTAGGTAATCTCCTTTCAGACATATTAAAAACTTTAATTAGATAATCAAGATGCATTTTTAGAGTATGAATAAATATAGGTGAATAGTTTATTTCATTATAGATAAAAGCAGATGGAATATATTGAGGCAATCTAAATAATTTTTTAATGAAGAAACGAAACAATTTTTCTACTTCTTCAAAATACACCCCTCCCCAGATCTGAGCCCCACAGCACCCCATGGAGCGGCTTACAGTGTTAAAAATTTTCAGTTCTGCATTAAAGTTTATTTTCTCATTCTCGATAAAGACTTATTGTATTAAGACCTTGTTTAGCTTTAGCCTACTTCTCCATCAAATGCTTCCGGAATATCACACCAGAGGTGAGAGTTAGACCTAGATTGCGTCCTAGATTATTTATATTGGTTTGCCGTTTCTACTTTATTGCCATGGAGAAATCACTTTTCATTTTTTGATGGTCACCATTTTTAAAATCTAAAATCTTTGATTTATCTAAGTTAATTCTTAGATTCCACCCATTAGTATAATCTATAGCGAATTTATCATTCTTTGCAAAGATTGCGGCTCAGAAGTACTACATCATCAGCAAAAGCTAGTATTTTTATTCTTCTCGAATTAAGTAGCACACCTCCTCCGTCAAAGCAATTCTCGAGTTCATTAATCTATAAAGAAAATAATAAAGGACTGAGGAGCCAGCTTTGTTTAACGCCCACATTTACCTTGAATTCACTGCTTCTTCCTTCTTTGCATAGAACAGAGCCCACAGTACCATCCAACAAACCCTCAATTGCACGCACCACCCTGGTTAAAAGTCCCAAATTATGCAATTTAAAAACAAGAGAACGTCTATTAATCGTATCAAATACGGCCGAAAAATCTACAAAAAATGCATAAACCTTTTGCCTTTTTATACTCAGTTTTAATTTAACTATGTTAACCAAGGTAAATATATTATCAATCGTCGAGTATCCCCGACGAAACCCTGCCTGAAACTCACTAAGTACTCCATCGTTTGCCCAGTCCGTCATTCTGTTTAGTAAAAGACCAGTATACAGTTTGCCAATGGCGTAATTAAATGAAATGCCCCTATAATTAGATACCACATTGCAGTTACCTTTTTTCAAAATAGGAAAGATTAATTATTTTTTAAAGCTAACTGGTATGTCCCCATTTTCAAACAATTCATTAAATACATTCAACAAAGCATTTAAAAATTCAGGAGTTGCATTGGTGTAGTATTCGTACGGAATACCATCTAAGCCTGGGGCCTTTCCCTTTTTAACCTTAAATAGTACTCTTTCCAATTCTTCCATCATCTTTCCTTGTAAATTTATTATCTAATGCAGAATTATGGATGAGTAGCATAGCATAATAAATTGGGTTCAAGCACAAATTATACATCGATTCAAAATGATTTACCCAATCAGATATTGATATATTGTTATTAAATAAACAACTTGAACCTTTAACAGTTCTAACGGCATGCCAGTAAGGTAATCCTTACTGTTTTTACTACTGTTAATCACATTTACCAAACTGTTATAATATTGTATTTTTTTTTGTAGCACATATATCTTTATATTGCTTATTACAACTTAAATAGGCCATTTTATCGTCATTTTCACCAGTTTTTCTAAATCTGTTAAGAAGTTTATTAGAGAGTTTTCGGGCATTATAACAATCTTTATCGAACCATTTCTTTTTAAATTCTAAAACACGTCTAGGATTGGGATTGAAATTCGCCGCTTTCTTGATTAGATTTCAAAAAATTCAATTTTATTTGCTGTACTATTTGTAATTAATTTAATAGATTTTAAATAATTGTTTAGTTTATATTGGTAATTAGATTTATCTTCTTGACGCCATACTAACTTTAATAAAGGATCAGAACTAATTACAGGATGCAACATCGAAGTATTAACGGATTAACGAAGGCATATGATCTGAAAAAGTCTAGGATTCGATTTTAAAATCAAAAATATGTGGTAAAATTTCTGGGCTCGCTCAGCAATAGTCTATTATCGAGGCCCCATTAGCGTTAATAAACGTTAATTCCCCAGCTAAATCTCCTTTCACGCGTCCGTTAAAATAATTAAGTTCAAGTTCTCCAATAATTGTAACAATCTGACACCATTTTTATTACTAATTTTATCTTTAGAATTCCTGGTAAAATTGTGAAGCACCGATTGAGAGCTCAAGCTGTTTTTAGAAATTTTTTGTAAACACGCGGTCCTACCATTAAAATCACCCAGTAAACAATAAATAAGGTTACTACTTTCAAATAATATTTTTGACAAATTATGAAAATCCTGATCCCACACACTACAATTTCAATAAACAGAAACTATATGAACATAACACTTGTTTAGCTGCATTTGTATCATCACATAATCAGACACATTCACAAATTTCACGTATTTATTATAGTAATCATTAATTTTAATACCGTATAAGCATCCGCCAGAAGGCCTGCCCATTGATGACGCTCTGCTAGCTGGTATCCATTTCACTGCGAACTCCGAGAACAGATTCTGGTACTTTATTACATCTCTTTCTTCAACATGGGTCTCAAAAAGCATGAAGATATCAAACATTTTTACATATTTCACAAAATCCTAATTGATTATAGCCTTTTTCAATCCTGAAATGTTATAAGCCATGATACCCATCCAATAACTGTTACTTGATTGCTATGTTTTTGTATGTGAAGCACTAACCTGCGCTGTCTGTTTGCTAATTGCCGAGGTTCGAGGTGTAACTACGGAACTATCTAAAGGGACGAGCGACTTTCCGACCTCCAATCTATTCTTTTTAATTAATGTAATATCTTGGGCTACTTTCTTTTCTTCATTCTCAGAAGGTGGTGATACTGACAATAAACGTTTCTTATTCACAATCTGGTAATTATTCTTTATAATAAGTTTATCGTACCTCACGACTGCAAATTTACCTGCTTTCCTAGCTTCAGTGAGTTGCAATTGAAGTGTTTTTCTCTGGTCGATTACTTCCTTTGAATAATCTTGCGAAATAAAAAACTTCGTACCTTTCAGTTTGAAAGCATTCTGAATAATGAGGAGTTTTACACGAAAAGTAGTCAACCCTAGGAGAACAGGTCGACCACTTTTATCATTCCTCTTACCGAGTCGCCTGACATTCGCAGTAATATTCAGCTCTAATTTTTCTTTAAAAAATTCACAGACATAGGACTCAAGCTCCCAGTAGTTAGAAAATTCCTGATTGATTCCAAATAAAACCAAAAATTTTTTTTTTATTTCACGATGAAGATATTTAATTTTATCTTGAACGAGCTTCACACTATTGTCTACACTATTAACGTGTTCTTTAATTTGTTGAACCATTTTTAATCTATTTTCCTCTATATCTTTTTTCAATTCCAAACGGAATTGATTTAATAAATCAAGAATTTCTCCGTTCATTGTTTACTGGAATTTATCTATTCTATCTATTTTTACGATAATATTTCGATCTAGAATAAAATACAGATTACCAATATAATAATTTTAATTTTTTATTAAACGAAATAGTTGATTTTTAATATTTGAAACGTGCATTAATTTCCAACAGAAACTTTATTTCTTAGTTTATTTTTAAACTGTCCAACAATACCTTATTAAGTCAATAAAAGTAAATATACAAATCATTCAATATTAGTTGATAATACTGTTTGTTTATTTACCCTTGCTTGTATATATTTTAGTGTTGAATAGATGAACTACTCCTCACTGTCTACCCCACTCCAGAAAAAATTCATCTGATGAGCTCTGACTTATATTGTATATTACAATAAAAAGTTATAAAATTAGTTATTAACTAACTTCTATCCAGTAGATTTACTTGAAATTTTTACACTATATTGACACTTATTTATAGCACCTCTATACCAATTTTCAAGTCAAACCGCCAATTTTTAATCAGTTTTAAACGAGACAAGATGTTCACTGTATCGCAGTTCATACACGAATCGATGCACAGAATAATACTGTACCTAATTATTATTGATTTCCAGAGTAACGAAAAAGCCAAAGAGAAAATAGTGGAGACATTCCAAAAATGCAGAAAATCGCATCCAATCACTGAAGGTGAGTGCGAAAAATTGATTATAATTTTCTTTTTGACGCTATTAGAACTTATGGTAATTATAGATTTCCCTAAATGAAGGATACTTGATGAATACCAATAGGTAACCTTAACATAACCTAACCTTAATCTAATCTAACCTATTCTGAGATAGGAAGATTCAAAGACAGCGACAGCGGACTATTATGGTTATAATTTAGGATAACATAAGTCCTACCTCATTAATGAATTCTAAGGTTGATGTTTCTTCAAACAAAAGAATTTTCATGTCTTGAAAAATCTTCCATCATAATGTAGGTACATCCTATCAGGATCACCTGCTTACATAGCTATTCATATCATGCAGCTACTTGTGTCTCATTTCATAGCGAAGTAATTCCTATATTATCTAGAACTTACTTGCATTCCTGGCGCTACTGTCATTCCGAGCCCAGGCCTCTCTAACATAAAGTTTCTCCATTCTTCCCGTTCCTGTGCTTTGGTTCGCTAATCAGGGAACCAGCGTTACATTTTCAACCCTATCTACTGGTCCAACTATTTACTTTTTTAGCCTGCCCATGGCCTGAATATCAGTATTCTCTTTGGTAGATGTTCCTCTTTCATTCTAATTATATAACCTGCCCACGAAACCTGTTTATTTTTAAGAAATGGATGATCTGAGATTAACCTAAATCATATCCTCCTTATTCATTCTTCTTCAGTAATTCAGTAGATGTATAGATAGATTGTCTTTATTATTACAATAATTAATTTCTGTACAAGTATACATAAAAAGAAAATATTTACAAAGACTTACGCTTTGTCGCAGACCATCAGCGGAGTTTGTGCTTTTACAACATAAATAACATCTTCGCCATAAAATAAAATGAAACATAATAGCAATAGATATATATATAAACAAATAAGTAAAAAACTAAAGGAATAAACTAAATAACAAATGGTATTCACCTAATCATTTTATGCACTTTTTATTTAAAGAAACTCTCTAGGCACAAATTAAAACAAAGATTAGAAAAAATCAGTAATTAAATTCCGATAAAAGACTGCATCTATATTTCCAGGCATCTCTACAAAATCTAATTAGAGGTAACCATCCTCTAAATCCATTTAAATGTAGTATTAACTCTTCAAAGGAGAGACTAATTTATTAAAATATCTCAATCCAAATTCTTTGAGGCAGGCACATACAGCAAAAAAGTGGTATATAAGTTTTCAATCTCAAACATTTTACACAGAGAACATATATGCCTTAACAACTTTCTAAGAACATTACAATTCAAGTACATTAACTCATCCCTGGCCTTAATTATCTAGCTGATGTAATTTATAGGAAGTTCATCATTCATATATTCAGCATCAAAATGTAATTCTTTATAAAGTCTGCCTGATGATGAACTCAGTACTCTTGAAATACATGCCTGTCTAAAAGAATGAATTAGTGTCGACTGAATCAATTTTAAATTAGATGGCCATAATCTTGTATATTTAAATTAAAGTTAGAAATAATATTGTTTAATTCCTCAAACCAGAGTGTATTGCGTTTTATGATTTCCTGTGTAATTAATTTAGGGTATCTACGATTGGGAAATTTAATAGTTTTATATACGTAATTTAGATGAAGCTGAAGTGTGTATACAAAAGGTCAGGTAAAATTTGATTCTATGTAAATTAAATAAACCGGAGTATAAGGTGGTAAATGAAACAATTTTTTCGATAAAAAAAGACTGAAATCTACTTAATTCTTCAAATTGCTTATAACCCCAGTTTGCGCGCTATAACAGATTATGGCTCTTGATACGGAAATAAGTTTCATTTTAGAAGAAAACGGAATTTTGCTATTATTAATGAAGAGACCCCAGACTGAGTTTAAACCCGCTTTAGCCTTGGACAATCTTTTCTGAAAATGTTTTTTATAAGAAAGGGTTGGCGTTAGAGTTAATCCTAAGTATTTGTAACTGTTAACATTTTACTTCTATCCAAATACCATTTTTCATATTTTACGGGTCGATCTGCGTTTCTAAAATCCATAATGTTGGATTTATTCGTATTTATTTTTAAATTCCAAACACTGCAGTATTCAGAAAGCGAGTCAATCATTTTTTGCATATTATATGCATTAGACGCCAGTAAAACCAAGTCATCTGCGTTAGCAAGAAGCTTAATCTTCACGCTATTTGACTTAATTACGCCATCTACCAAATAATCCTCTCTAAATCGTTTGTAAACAACGAAAATAGAAGCGGGTTTAATAAGTTACCTTGTTTCAATCCCGTCTCGGTTAGGAAGAAGCAGGATGCAGTAATTTAGTAGGCATGAGTATAATGAGTCCTTCAGAATCTCACATAAGCCCCAGTAGGTTACGTTCACCTTAGAGCCATTTTCTTAGTGTCCTCCTCCCCAATCTCTTCAGGTCAGTGAAATCTTCTCATTGACTTACAGATATGGAAACCTTTTTCTCATTTTGTCCAAATGGGCACACTGGTTAGAGAAAAAAAAGAAATTAAGCAATACGTTTAAAATCTCCTCGAACGTAAAAATCAAAATTGGTGAATTGCTGGTAGTTGAAATAATCTTGGTCTTTCAGGCCATCGCCTTCATCGTCATGGTAACCTCTAAACCTCTAGGGAAACCTTGGGTACTTCAGGATAACACTGATCCTTGATTTGTAATAAATACGATGGTTTTTCCCACATTGTAATCCGGGTAGTTCGGAAGAGTTGAGGTTTTAAGCCAAACACTGTATATTGAATGTTGATTTATTAATTTTTCTTGAAAAGTGCGGTTTGGCTTGCGTAAGAAAGGATATAGACTATCACATTCCATTATTGACGGTAGTTGGTAATCAAAATGCAAAAGAGGGGCCAGAGGTGGAGTTTTGCTTGACTCTAGGTAGCCTCACAATGCCCCCAGGAGATTCAGGAAAGAACTTCCACCAGTGTGACTGTATAGAACCATTGGATAGGATGAGCATATGATTAGGTAAAATATTAGGGCAAGTTGTCGGCCATTGTGGTGCCTATGTGTTGGCAATTTATTATGCCAAACAGCCGACAGATGGCATAACTCCCCATCAGCTGTCTTCGACGGGGACCTTACTTTAAGTAATACATCAAACTCTCTCCTTAGCAAAAGGAATGGAATGGGAAAAAATGCTCAATATAGAAAAACAGGCAGCAGTGTGATGATGATGATAACAAGAAGTATCAAAGCGATAATGTATATTTATATTTTTAATTTTTTTTTTTTTTTTTTAAATAACAAACCAATGCCTCTTTATTTTAAATAAAAATAATATAATTATTGAAATTACTGTTGCTCAGAGGAAGTTCAACAGATAAAACACTTCGAATCAGTTCCGTCGTCCAATGAAGCCAAATGTTTAGCAGCTTGTATGTTGAAAGAAGCAGGAATGGTGAGTTTTGACCTTTATTTGTCAATTTGAAATTTATGGATTTAAGGTATTAAGAGCCATTTATTATAATTTTTGTTTACATCTTGGTATTTTATGAAATAAATGATGCTGAATAGTTTTGGAAAATTTAACAAAGGAGGCCTTGAATGCACCGCTTTTGAGATTTTTATTCGTGTTTGTTTTGTTGCATTTATTAAACCTTAGGCAATAATTTTTATTTCAATTATTTAATCTACAAGGCATGTCCAAACAAAAGGTCATTCAGATTTAGGTTTAGGTTAACGACTTAAAAATAATCGTTATATTGTAGAACAATAAACATTGATATGTATGTTTCATTTTCTTTTTAATGACAAACTATACAATGTTTAGTTAAAAGATGGCAAATACAACAAAGAAGTTGCAAAATCTGTAGCGGAAGTTGTGCACCAAGATGATCAACAG
Organism: Triatoma infestans; assembly: GCA_011037195.1. NCBI lineage: Eukaryota > Metazoa > Arthropoda > Insecta > Hemiptera > Reduviidae > Triatoma > Triatoma infestans. Next base: position 54,591 of record JAAEAF010000473.1, read on the forward strand.
GAAGTGATCAAAGCGAAACAGATGATTGACCATTGTACAGCTGAAGGTTGGCCAACAATTGCTCTATTATTACTTAATAAATAACTTGATACTTTTCCCCGTTTAGTTTAATCATTTAAAAAAAAAAAAAAATTCTAGTGTGAAATACTCACACGACTTTCCCTTACTTCACCTAATAACAAATGAAAATATAAAGGTAATTGATAAATTTCCTTCAAACTCGGAATGTTTATTTAATGTTTAGGTGTCAACGTAAATATAGGTGGGGGGAGGGAATGTTGCTTCTCAGCCAAAGCAGGCATTAAAAGTGAGAACATTGATTTCCAGCAATCTGCACCTCGAACAATACGGAAAGTATGTGATCGTGCTGAATTTTCGAAATTGATTTTTCACCGGAAGTACATATTTTGAGGTCTGAGTACGCAAAAAACATTTTTAGAATGGTCTGTGTGTGTGTGTGTGTGTGTGTGTGTGTTTATTTTAACAGAATATCTCTAAATAGAGAATTAGCAGGAAGGTCAAACTTAGTATTCCGTTTAAGTACTACTACCACATCTGACAATTATGTTGCGGACAAATCCATCTATCGGAAGTGCAGTATTGACTTGGGACAATCCCATGCTGTTCATATAGATAATGATGATGGATTATGGCTTACAAGTGAAATTAATCCAAATTTTAATGTTTCAGTTGGTGACGTCGCAGGACCAGATGAATGTGATTTCGCGTACAGAATGGCTGTATGTTCGTACAATTATGCCAAAAAGGTTAATAATTAGTTTAGAACATTATCACAGATTTATTTACTACAAATATGTAACATTAATGGTATTTTTTAATTTTAGGTTGGAATCAAAAAATTATATTTTTAAATATGCAAAATAATAAAAATTGGATACTCTATTGAAGGCAAAATGTAATGGACTATATTATAATAAAAGCATTTTAAATATTAAACATCTTTTCTTCTGTTTAATCCCTTAAATATCACAAGCTGGTTTCATAAACATTAAATTTGAAACGATTTAAAAAACAGCTCACTGTCCGGTGATGGACAGTGTAGTCTGTAACGAGAGAACTCTGTCCGGTAGTGCACTGAGAAGGCTCCGGGCGCAAATGACAATAGATGTTGACGCGTCTTAAATTATAAAACGAAAAAAAACAGTAACAAACTGTTATTATTTAAATATGTTTATTTTTCATACTATCGCCACACTACTATATTAAGTTGTGTGTATAGATTGACAACATTTTAATATAAAGAATTGCTGTAAACTTGTGCCCCCCCCCCCCACTATATTCGCAGGAAACAAAAATCTGTTGTGAAAAATTCACACGATTTTCTGTTAATGTAATTTTCATAGTTTTCTGCTGTCATAATTTCTTAAAAATCGTAACATATTTAATTTATTCTCCTTTAACAAGATGTGGTGACAGCGAACTGGAAAGAGACTCCTGGATGATCCTTCAAGGCTCCTACCAGTCAAATCACCCTCTCAAGCCCTGTCTTCAAAGAGGAGAAACCTTAGCCATACAAGCCCCTCACACTGACACTTGACGTACAGCTCTTTCTTCTTCTTCCTAACAAAACCTACACAAGCTACCCGTTAGGTCCATGCGATGTTGTGCTTGTTAAGACCACAATGGCCAGTAAAGAGCCCAGACATCTTATAGACGCGCGGCTTTGTTTCGGAGTAATTCTACACTAAGCCTGGGCGAGTAGCTATTAATAAACTTTTTCGCCTGCCTTTGGCCGGAGTTTTAATCCACCCCTCTTGTGATCGATCGTGCTGCACCCATGGTATGATGGCTGCACTCCTGAAGCACTTTGCATTGCCGCAGAAAGGTTCAGGTCCAATGAGGGTTAGAAGTATCAACATTGTATTAAGAAAAAATTTATGAGTGTTTCACACAAAAATTTTTTTCAATTTCTTGAAATACAATGGTGAAGCTCTTGGTCACAACTTTAAGAAGATAGGTAATTTCCGCCATTTTGAATGTATCCTTTAACGGAAGAGTGTTGTTATAAATTTAGATGGAAATAATAATAAATTACAAAAATTAATTTGTAAATTTAAAGATAATTATACTTTTATACAATAATCACATTTATTGGAATGTTCTAATTTTAATAATATTACATAATAATAATACAGTATTATAGAGCAGTTCTTCGGAAGTGCTAGACAAACTAAGCGTGTCCATAATCGATTGTTCGGAGGAAGGACGAGGAAATTACTGGTATTGAAGTTTTACTACGTGCCTGTGTCCTTTATGCCAGTATGTAATTGTATAATATGTATTGTAAACATATATCTACGTGTGTTTGTTTGTGTGTATGTATTTCAGATGATTCTAGGTTTACTGTATAAAAGCTTTGTGGTAACTTGATCATTTGCTCATATCTTGAGAATTAATAGTATTGTGAACATGACCAGGTTTATTGCATTAACTTTGTTTGCTCTTATTCTTGTAGCCAGTATCACAGTAAGTTGTTAATTCATTACTTAACAGAGACAAAAATATTAATAACAACCTTTTATATTAGTTTCGGAGTTAGAGCCCCCGAAAGCCCATTTGTCGGCCTCTCCTGCGGATGCGAGCATTACATTGCGTCCTCAAAAAAAATCTGGTGTGAAACATTCACACGACTATTTCTTACTGCAATTTGACACACTAATTATAAATGACAAATTTCCTTCAAACTTGTCAATCTCTTGTTATATGATCTGTTGTCTCCAAATATTATATCAACAGCAGAATCTAAACTTAATAAAAACCAATTTTTTGAAACAAGCTTAACCCCCACCCCCTCACTCAAAACTCCCAAAAATGAAATTTCTGGGAAAGAGTTTCAAATAAATGTGATAGGTCTCTGTATTTATAGTTAGTATAACAAATTTCATGAAAGGGAAGACTTATTTCTTCTAGTAAATCGGAAATTGATTGCTTTGCCGAGCGCTAATAACACTGATCAGCATAGAACTTTTACATTCTGATATGTCCACTTAATATATTAATTCAGTGGTTTCCAAACTTTCTGAATTGTCGCCTTCCTTCTTGTTCATAATAAATTCACCCCTGAATTTTTTTACAGTTAACTAACATAAACACTATACTTATATTACAATTAATTTAATAAATCATAAAACAATGTTCTATACTTTGTTAAGTTCTTAACAGAAAAATGTAGTCTTCTTTTATTATAGTGAGTGCAATAGTATAATAATAGGTACATTTAAAGTAATCTTTAAAAAATACAAATAAACAAATATTTCAACAGAACGTAACAACTCATAACAGTCAACTTTTCTATCCTTACAGCTCATTTAATAGATTACAAAACAATATTATATATTTTGTAAATTCTTAACGGAATAATAAAATATTTATTATGATACAAACACTTTAATTAATCTTTAAAAAATACAAGCAATACATATTCAATATAACATAATATTATTTTAGTGTGATGGGTAGGCTTGTTTTTCTCCACTTATCTTTTCAAACGAGATATAATCTAAAAGAGTTGTTTGGTGAAATGCGCAAACTTTTATCTTCCCTTCTTAGGAGCCTATGCAGCTCACAGCCTGGTGATGATTGACAGAGTTGTCTGTATCGAGAGAACAGAGTGCATTGAGAAGGCGCCAATGACCAAAGTTGCTGGCGCTCATTAAATTAAAAAATAAAATATTCTCTGTTTCAGGCCCAAGGAAATGAAAAAATTCTACAAATTTTTAATAAATGCAGCGAGATGCACAAACTTTCATCTGGTAAATATCTTGAATAGTTATTTAATTGATAAGAGAGTAAAGTAGTACTTTTACATACTTGGGTCACGTTTTGAGAAGAGAGTTGTAAAAACATTTTATTATTCCCTTAAATATTATATTTTTCTGCATTAGGTAAAAGTATTAAAAATACGTAAATGAAAAAAGAATAAAAACTGATATGTAATTTGAATATGAGGTTTATGAGGACTAATTGAAAAGGTAGAAGTTGTCTTCAGGTTACATTTTATGTTTAATGGTAACAATATAATAACTTTTTAATCTTTGAAGAAAAAAATACTTTTTTTTTCATATGATAACCATCATATCATTAGAATATTGCAGAAGAAAGAATTAAAAAAAAAAAAGGTGAATATTTATCACTTCCTGTTAATAGTATTAATATTTCAGATGAATTAGCCATGATCCAATCCAAAGAATCTGTACCATCATCGCCTGAAGCAAAATGCATGGCAGCCTGCATGCTGAAAGAAGGAAAACTTGTAAAATCACCTTTTTTTCTACATAATTTTGAGCCTTTCTATTATCATTTTCCATTTTATTCAAGTTTTTTAAATAATTAAACCATTTGTAGATAATTGGCTCCACGTACATGAAGGATAACGCTCTGATGATATCCGATGCACTTTTCAAAGATGATGCCAGTATGGCTGCAAAAGCTCGAGAAGTAGTAGAACATTGCGCAACAGAAGGTTAGGTCATACTATTGTTTTTTACCAATATTTCACGAATTAACGCATATTTCTTTAAAAATAAATACATTAGAGACCGTACATTTAGGGAGTGCCAAGTGCGCGGCATTCCACTTCAAGTAAAGGCTAATAGTGCTACACTTAGATTTCTTTTTACGATCGTTAAGTGTGAAAAGTATTAGGGAGGTGAGCTTTATAAAATAAAGAGGTACACCTTTGGTCCAATTAAACATAGAGGATACTAGCGCTGCGTAAAAATTCCTAACCCCTTGAGATTTTAAACCGATTCTCGATTTTGACTTCATATATACGTCACATACCCATCTGCGTTTCTTTGCGGCAACCTCAAATTCCTCAAACCCCGTTGATAGCGGGGCTCCTGATCGTCTTCTAATTAGCATTTCAACTGCATAAAGCTGATGTTGCGATAAACTGTTGTATCGTTAGGGATAATGTAGTATCATTACGGTTGTTTGCGCAAACGGCACATACTACAGCTTCAAGAACCAGATTAAATAGTGTTAGGGAAAAGGATCACCTTGCTCAGGCTGCCCATGATTTGGCACACATACAGACCATTCACTAAAAATATTATTTTTTTCATATTCATGGTATCTCAAAATATGTCTTTCCGTTATAAGAGAAAATACAAATCTTCTGAATAAATGATCTCAATAATGGGACGTCTGTTTGAAGAAAATATCTCAAACACGAGAATTGATAAGAACTCAACCTTGATATCCATTCAGCGATTTTCTTGAAAATGGCTTAAGATTTTTCATTAAAGTTCGCATCTAAACTAACTATATAAACTAAATTCATAACAAGCTGTATCATTTATATTTGAATTATTTTCATATAAAAATTAATTATTTTTTTTGAGCGTTCTGGGCAACTTGCAACATTAGTTAACTGGAAATTCGACTTGACAGAAAGTTTCTGAATTTGCTCAACAAACTTGTATACATTTTTAAACTTCCATACATAACTTCACAATATTCATCCATATGGATGAGCACAGTAATGTCGGCGGTCTAAGATATGGGGGTTGGGGGTTCGGACAGGGCTATTAGTGAGATATTGCTGTGTCTTTCACGAACCTCTCTTAGGTATCTGGTTGAATCCCTTATTGGGCATTGAGGTTTGAGGAGACATCTGATAATGGGGCTCATGTCAGGCCCCTTTTGTAGAGTCTGTGAGACAGAGGAGAAAATACCCATCCATCTTATGTAGGAGTGCGGTTAGACTTGGGTCTGATGCTGTTTTTCGTGGGGTAGCTAGCTATATGGGCCCATTCGTATCCCTCCCACAGACAAATAATAATAATAGACTTTGCTAAACCCTAGTAGTTACACACGTAATTATCTTTGCCCTCTCAGTATATATTATCGGAGTATTGGAGGTCAGTTTAATTCTCAGAGATGCCGAGATCACTGTGATTCGAGCTAATGCTCTTCCAATCCCCAAGAAACTTCAAACAATAAATATGTATAATTGAGAAAGCTGTTTCTGTTTGGCTTTGAAATGACCCAATTATGTTTGTAGTATGTTGATTTAGTCTTAGGTGACTAACCAGACTGCTCATGTAACCTCTACAAAGTTATGTTACAAACGTAATACAGTATTATAGTACTGATCATTAGGCCGAAACGTCCAGTTTTTTAATGTTAAAAACCAGGAGAAATAGTCACTGATTTTTTTCTTAGTATTATTATTATTATCTTAGTATTCTTAAAATTTATTATTAAGAGAGCATGAAAAAAATGTTAAATAAATTACTGATGAATCAAACTTAATTTCAGTTGGTGTAGATGTTGGTGGCGATGAATGTGAATTTGCTTATAAACTAGCTGTCTGCAGTGATAACCATGCGAAAAAGGTATAATATTACAATATTATTAGAATATAATTTTTAGCCAGTTAATTGGCAAATGTAATAAACCACGTATGTCTTAATTCTGACCCTTACTTTCCAGATCAGTGTTACCAGACCATTTTAATCAAAATAATCGGAGTAGTTTTATGTCACAAATATGTCTACTATTTTTAAAACAAATAAATAAAAATAAAAAATAAATTGATAAGATTTTTAAATTTTGTTTCAATCCTCCCCCTTGTACTTTCATTTTTAATTGAACGAATAAAGTTCTGAATTATCTCCTTCATATCTTTAAGTTTCCTGAAACATGATTAAAAAAAAATCAGTCAATCATAAATGATAACCAAGGGCAACGCATTCAACTGTAGTCTAACCTATGTATATCCTCTTGCTTTGAAGGCCTAGAAATGTGAATACTTATTGATGTAAGAGAGAATAATGTAAGCGCGATCAAATTTTCGAAATTAATTTTTCATCTGAAATACAAGTATCAGGGCCTTTACAACCCAGTGGTGCAAAGACCTCTTTAGGAATGTAGAATATAAAAAAAAAATCTGGTGTGAAACACTCACACGATTTTCACTTACTCCAGTTAATTAAATTTAATCAAGAATGTTTTTTTTAAATTCACAATTTTTACTAAATTTTTGTCTTTAGTTTTATATTCATGGGAAAATGTAAACTTAATAAAATGACTTTTTTGAGGAAAGCATAACCTCCCCTTCCCACAAATTTCTTTAAATGAACTTTAAACCAAGTAGTCTCATGACTGGTGTGGGACTGTCTAATGTCCCTAACAGAGGTGGGAGCTTGGAATAAGCTGCCACTCGCTTGGGTGACAGGACACGCAAGGTTTTTGGGCAAAGAAAGACGGATGCCCTAGTGAGGGAGGGCTCGAAGGACATTTTCGTAGGTCCGAACCCTTCTGCGGTTTGTCCAAAAGCCTGACCCAAACTTCTATTAAGGGTTGGATAGAAGAATAGCGTCTGCAATGGTGGGAGAGGACACCAGGACAGTGGCAGGCGAAACGCTTTATAAAGACACATTCGCCTAAATTCAGCAGGGACCTAACGACCCATAGCCGGCAGATTATAAGGATAATAGTGGTTTTTTCCTACAGAACATTATGACATTGCACAAAACTTGACTTTAATGTAGTAAAAGTAAGGATAGAGATTTGTGTAACTTATTTTGATGCATATGTAACTACCCATCATCACCTAAAATGTTTTATTTAGGTGTGTTAATTTTAACTTCTAAATTTATATAATGTTAAATAATTATTTTATTATGTTAATAATATCGTTCCGAGTCCAGCTATGCTCCCCTTAGATTTTTTCTTCCTAGGAGCCTCTACAGCTCACTGTCCGGCAATGGGCAGTTTTGTCTGTAACGAGAGAACATGTCCGGAAGCCGGCAGTGCACTGAGAAGGCTCCGGGCGCCAATGACCACAATGTTGACGCGCTTTAAATTTAAATAATAATGTTATTATTATTAATCATTAAGAAAGATGACAAAAAACATGAAAAGTATTTTTTTAAATTGAAATTAACAATTTGAATATATATTCATTTTCAAGAGGGCCACGCGCTTCCTAGAGCCGGCGGGCCTTATAAGACAATAATATAATTTGAAGCAATTAGATTTTAATTTAGCATTAGGTCTCTTGGAAAAAATGGGTTCTGACTGTGCTTTCAGAAAAATTGTTCTATGGCGCAAAAAATTCGTCATCGAAGGAAAAGGACATTGGAGCAAGGAAAGAATAAGCGTAGTCCCTGGACCAAACACAAATAGAGCATAGTCTTTTAGTCGCCTCTACGATATCCTGGATGACAGCAGGCCTATTCTAAGTCCTAGGACCTGCAGGGGCAAACCTGGAATGAAACTTTTGATATTTTTTTAGCGGGGAAGATGCCAAATTAGGTTTATTTTAAACTACCATACAAATGAAAGGAATAGTTCCAACACCTTTATAATATAAAGAAAAGATAAACTGAACATATTACTTATTTAGCAAAAATTCCAACTTCGAATTAAGTTTTATCATCATATTTCTAATTCTGAAAAAAAAATGAATATATAAATAAGTGAAAGTTGTAAGGAAATAAAAATAATTAATGAATATAATCTTTATTTGATAAAAAATTGTTTACAGCGCAATCTTTTTTGTATTCCAGTATGGACGCTAGTAAAGGTGGGATTTTGAGTGCAGTTCCAGAAATTATATGCATAAACTTGTTATCATTGTTATCAGAATAATATATTCTCATTCGTTTACTAATATAATCACCATACAATGAAAGATTGCCTAATTCAATGTACTGTTTGTGGAAAGAGGAATAAGTTTGAAAACTAATACGTAATTTTTCAGCATTTGACAGAATATTTGGCTGGCTGTAAATAACTCGCAATGGTATTTCAAAAGATGCATAGAAATCTATTAAAATGTTTGCAATTGAAGTTACATGCTCATTTAGTGTATCCTCTTTGGTACCAACAAATATTTGAATGGCAGTATGCTGCCAAACACCGTACAATCCTGGCAGTTGACTCTGAGCATAATGCCTTCCTTTGGTTACATACTGAACTGGTAAATCGACAATATTAATTATAGATTTTGAATGAAAACAACAGAATGGAAAGATCGAAGCACCTCCATGGAGATGCAATCTATCTACATCCTCATCATCACGTAGTTTTTCTAGTGACAACAATGCTTGGATATCTTTCAGTTTTAAAAATTCAACAATAGAAGTTCTAGTGAAATCGGGGTTGGAAAATTGTATGAAATTATTGTTTATAAACAGTTGGGTAATTTCACTGCTCACAACTAGTTCAAAAACTGCTGCAGCATCTTTAAGGAAATAAGTCTTGGGGGAGATATATTCAAAAATGCCCAGTTCATGTCCTACTTTTATATGGTCTACAGCTTCAGTTTGCTGAATTTCTTTAGAATATACAACTTCATCGAACTTTTCAATTATATCATTCGGAAGCTGAAGTACCTGAGGGTATAGTTGTTCTTCCAATTGGCTCAACACAATTTTTAATTTCTTCAAATCTTCTCTAATATTAATTCCTGAAAATTTTAGTGACCTGATCTTTTCAGCATCTGCGGACGCTTTTATCTGCATGAGTTCATCGGCTATTCGAACTCGCTCTTTTTCTAATTTCTTTATATCATCTTTTAAATTCTTATAATGTTTCCATTTAGTAATTAAAGAAGATAAATTTATATCAAGACCTCTTAATTTGATACCTTTCTCTAATTTTTCCAAATTTTCTAATCTTTCATCAAAATCAAGATATGGTTTTAAAACTGCATAGATAGTTTTATTCCTATTAAGATTATTTTGTGAATAATATCTAACAAAAGAAAAGTTCTTAAAAAATTGATTGCAAAATCGGAAGTTTGATAACATGCTGTAAATTTTTTTTTTTTCTTAATACATACTATGCATCCACTATTTAGTATCTAAAGGTTGCTGAGTTTCAATTTTCCTTTTTTTCGCTGGTACAAAACTTCCGTGCCCTGCAGCACGTTCAGATTCTTCAATTGAGTAAGGTTCCAGTTCTAAAGCTTTCAATCTTCTCTTATGAACTTTAGTTCTAAAATGATCATTCAGCGCCGTATCATCTATGAAGTATCTTCTGTAATAATAAATAATATATTCATGACAAAATGATGCCAAAATAGTAAATTTTCTTAAAAGTGAATTCAGAAAGTGTCGGATAAAAATAAATAAGAAAAAGAAACCTAAAATACTTACGCACAATGAAGGCAATAAAATTGCGCGTCTCCAGGTTTATCATTGTCTATTTCTTGATTTAATAATTTTTCTGCATTTTTATTTTGTAAGTCATCGTCAATCTGTAAACATACATAGGGAATATCATAATCTCATATACAATTAACTATCTGTTTTCTATTACTAATTGCTCTAATTGAAACTAAAGTTTGTACCTCGTCCAAGTCTTTTTTCCTTCGCTTTGTCCTCCACCGTTTTCTTAAATGTGTATCGCCAAAATGTATCTTCTTTCTTCTATATGGGCCAGGCATGTCTCTTGCAAGTTAGTGAAGGAAGGTTACATTACCAGCTGTTACCCTCATTGACCATCTACTGTAGAATAAAAGGTGTAATGAAATAAATGAAAGAATCAAAAATAATTTCCTGAAGAATTCTGTTTAAATCAAGTATTTTTTGTGTGGTATTTTTGATATTAAGCGAATGTACCATTTCATATATCCAACAAAGAGTTTTAACCTTACTTCTAACCACACTAGAAGGTAACACTGATCAACAACTTTTTAGGAAGTATTTCAAATTAAATTATTTTATTAATGATCCATGAATTGGAGTGAATGCCATGAAGTGTCCAGGCCTTTATTGTGGTCGAGAACTCCTCCCTGATGGCACTTGGAGTGAATGTGGATCTTGTCCAAGAGGATACAGAACAAATGAGACATCTCATTGTGTTCCTTGTGAAGACAGACCAATCTTTTACGACTGGCTTTACTTAGGCTTTATGACATTTTCGCCTTTGGTTTTACATTGGTTTTGTATTGATAATACGACTCCGTTTCGTGGAAGGTAAGTCTTAGGTGTGTCTTGGGATTGTTAGCCGTTAATTTGAAGATGATTTACTCGATATTAATGTCTTTATCTTATTAAATTCATATTGTAGATTAAGAAGAGGAGCTTTGGTGCTTCATTTATCAGCTCTGGTCGAGATCGCACTTGCAGCAGTTGCCACAATATTACTAGTAGAACCTTTTGGTGAATTAGATCTTAAAGCATGCCCAGTTAAATCGCTATCGGATTGGTATACATTATTTCACAACCCAAGGCCGAATTACACCGAAGTATTGCATTGCACACAAGAGGCAGTATATCCATTGTAAGTAAAACAGTAATCAAGAAGTTGTAGTTGTTCTTAAAGTGCTTATCAGATGTAAAACTTAAGAAATTTAACGCTGTGTTAGGTCATATATTGTTCTCTTACAGACATACTATGGTTTTTATATTTTATGGCCTATCAGTAACCGCTATGCTATTGATAAGACCATGGTTGGTCAGATTTTGTTTACCAAAAACAGGTGGTGATACCATCTATGCAGCATTGTATTTCTTTCCAATACTTGCTGTACTTCATGCAATCTTCGGAGGACTTATTTGTTAGTAAACAACTTTTTTTTTTACTATGTTTTTTCTTTTTAAACTGTCAGTTTCATTAAAGTTCTGTTAACTATTGATAAGTGGTTTATTTTTCACAGATTATGCATTTCCTTATATAGTTATTGTTCTATCGATAATCTCAAATGCTGCACACTTTGCTTTTAAGATGGATCAGGTTAGTTTATTATTGTTTTTTTTTTTAGTTATGTAGATTCTAATTGATCACTTGGTTTAAACGAAAGTTTTGCTAAGATAAAATTTTTCTGTTTTCAGTCAATGAAATTCTTATTGGTGAACACTATCACAGATGTTCGCAATTGTATGATTGTACTTGGACATTGGTTAGTGCATGGATATGGAATTATATCATTAACAGAACTTACGGAACCAGCTTTGTATGGTTCCTTATTATGTTTAGTTCCTTTGCCTGCAGTTTTTTACATTCTAACTGCAAGGTTTACTGATCCACATAAATTACATACAGATTAATGCGCCTCTAAAAAAAAAGAAGAAAATTCATTTAATTTGTGTACATGTGTTTCTTTTTATTGGAGGAATTATGTTACCTCTAGTATTATAAAAAAAATGTATTAGCTCCATTATTTATCAAATAATTCGGTGGTTAATTCAAGTTTTTTTATTCAGACTGAAATATTATTTTGCATATTGGTTAATTTTTGGTGATACAATAATAAATTATATAAATAAAAGTGTTAATAATGTTTTACAAATTGTAAATATATATTTAATAATTTTTTTAAATCTTGATTTGAAATATTACTCATTGCTGGCCGCATCCAGGTGAATCTCACTATATAATAAATGATTAAGTGACCTCTCGATATAATTTACCATTTCTATAAGAAGTCATTTGTCCAATTTTCGATATTGAAGGCATCTCACTCGAAAGCACTTTTGAAACCTTCTATGTACGTGTACTAAAAACACTTATTTTCAGAGAAAAAACGGTGATGGTATAGTATGCGATCTAGCAACCCTAATGTTGATAGTCTAGTCAGAAAAGACCAGTTTTTAAAGCGATAACAAATATGAGACCACAAGACCAAGAAGACAGCAAACAACTTGAAAAATTCTAGCATGTTAACTTTGAGCGGACGACATCGACGATCACACATCAGCATCACAACAAACACATATATATACCTGCATATATATAAGAATATGCAGGTATATATATAAGCCTGCAAGGAGAAAACAGTAAGCACCATACCAATTCATTTAGGTCACAAGTCAAAATGGTAATAGACAAATAGTCAAATAGTATCAACAAGAAAGTCTTGCATTAGTTACCACGATACGTTACCATATGAAAATAATTTTTATGTTGCTTAGAGCGGTATAAAATAAAAACAAACCAATAGAAATTAAACTAAAATTCTCTGTACTTTCCACTTTAAACGATCAAGAATAAAAACAATAAATAAAAATTCAACAGCACCTCGGAAGATTTCAAATTTTTACACACATTCCAAGCTGAAATTCTTCACGTTTCCCAATCCTGAGGAGACCGAACAAGAAATTAGTATAGAACTTTCTGCTTGCTACACGGTACTGAAAGTCGCCCGACTTCACAACAAGGATAAACATCCAACACCCCTAGTGAGTTGAAATACAAACCAATTCAGCGGCGAAATCAATTTTACTACTAAAAAGGTTCTACCATGCCGTAATAACTGTAGAAACTAGACATAAATCAAGACAAATTCCGCAATGCACCAATTGCCAAAACTACGGGCATACAAAAAACTTTTGCCAAGATGTGTCTAAACCCGTTTAAGGTGGCCAGGGTCCACCAATTCTCCAAACGTCTACACAAGAAATTGGAAAAATCCAAATCTATGATCATCCAGCCAATGCAATCCAGACGATAATAATAAAGTGTTTATTTTTCATTTATATGATCATGACAATGAAACTGAATATAAAAAAAGAAAACATTTGCATGGACATATAGTCCATCAGCAGAGTAGCAAACTGTCTCATAAATAAACAAAAAATTCATATTCAATACAAAAACAAAAAAAGGAAATTACTACAATTTATATACATACAATTAATTATTGAAATAAAACAAAAATTTAAAATATATATATCACAGAAATCAATATGACCACGGAGAATAAGAGAACATATACAATATCTCACACTTCGGTTTATGAAAAAGAATTACTTAAAAGAAAGAAACTAGTAATTAAAATTATCTACCATAAACTGTCTGTACTTCCCTGCTTATATGCAAAACATATTAAGACGTTTCCAATTCTTACCATTTAAATATTCAAAGAATTCAGGTTTACTTAACTGCATTTTCCCAAAACTTCTAACTTTAATTCCCCCAATACAGGACACACGGCAAATAGTGATAAACATCCTCTACTTGACCCAGGTTACATAGACTACACAAATGCTCTTGCTCGTTTCTCCCAACTCTAAAATTCAATCCTAAGAGCTGTCCGCTAACTTTGAATATATTTTTCATCATAATAAAATTATTATCATGTGAAAATAATGGTTATGCAAAGTCAGTGACAAATCTTTATATATGCTATGAAAAACAGAACCATTTGCTTTTGTCAATAAACTAGATTTAAATTCTTCTTTAATTTTATCCAGTAAATTGAATGTATTAGATGTGTTGCTATAATTTATATCACAATTATATTTATTACATATACATTTATAAAATTTTCATGCCAAAACAATTTTCTATCAATAATTTCCTGACAAGCAACTTGGTTAACCTGGAATTATCTAATGACAATACTTTATGAATATATTTTATATGCAGGGATAATGTAAAGATATATAACGGACTAGCCCCTGTTTCCAAATATATTATATTATAGTCTGGAGAATTGCGAGGAAGAGAGAATATTTTTTTAATAAAAAAGGTGTATACTCTTTCAATTGAAGCAAACCGCATAAAAACCCAAGCTTGCGCAGCGTAACAAATAACTGCTCTTGAGACAGCGTTAAAAACTTCTAATTTCGCAGATATGGGGATCATTATTTTTTAATAAACTACTATAGGTCAAATTTATTCCAAATCTGGCTGTCGATACTTTTTCTAGGAAATGCTGTCTAAAAGAAAGCCTTGGCGACAAACGAATCCCCAGATATTTATAGTCATCTACTATTTCTAATTTTTCTCCTAAATATGATCAGTGTTCATTTCGCGCTAACCTTCACCATTTCTAAAAACCATTATTTTCGAATTACTTAAATTCACTGATAAGTTCCAAGATTCACAATAAAGAGACAGATTATTTATCATTCTTTGAAATATTGAGGGGTGATCAGCCGTTATAACAATGTCATCGGCGTATAATAAACATCTAATGTTTATACCCGCTATACGTATACCACTTTCCAAGGACTCATGTATATCATTTATGTACAACGAGAACAATAGGGGTGATAATAAACATCCTTGTTTCAAACCCATTTTCGTGGAAAAGCTCCTCGTAACGCCCTCCGGAGTCCACACACTGGCCTCTGTCTGTTTATACAAACCTTGCACCACACTTATGAATTTAGTCGACACACCCATCGTATACAATTTATAAAAGATATTTCTGTTTGGCGAGTAGAATGCCGATTTAAAATCGATAAAACAACAATATAATTTTGCCCCTTTATTTCTAGTTTTCAATTTGATAATATTAAATAAATTGAAAATGTTGTCCACTGTCGAATATTCTTTTCTAAACCCGGCTTGGTATTCCAACAAAACATTTTCAGATACCCATGTTTCTAACCTCTGCAAAAGCAAACCAGTAAATAGTTTGGAAATGCAGTCTGAGAAAGAAATCCCTCTGTAATTTCCAGCAACATTTACATCTCCTTTTTTAAGTAACGGAAAAATTATCGATCGCGAAAACTCGCAGGCTAATCCGATGATTCAAAAATGCAATTAAATAGATACAGAAGATTCTCCAAAAAATTTTGTGGTCTATTCTTAAAAAATTCAAAAGGAACGCGATCAAAACCGGGCGCTTTTCCATTCTTTACCTTATTTATTGCTTGTAATAACTCCTTATAATTAAAGTCACTGTCCATGGATGTTACCACTGTTAAGGGCGGTGCAAAACTTATTGAATTCGAATGACCAACCGGTTTTAACAAACTACTAAAATGCTCTATCTATTCATCACTTAATTGCAGGCGAACAAATAAAATTTCTATTTCTCAATTCTTTAATAATTGACCAAAATTCTTTAGAATTTTGAACTTTCTTTAATTGCTTATTCAATGCCAAAAAATATTCTCTCTTTTTATTTTTACACAAAAGCTTATATTCTCTATTACAAATAATCTACTTATTTTTGATAAATTCTAACCCAGTTTTTCTAAATAGATATAAAAGCCTAAACATTTATTTCTTAATTGTTTACATTCCGTATCATACCATTTTTGTTTTTTATTTTTATTAATAACAGCTCTTTGTTTCCCAAAGTAGATGCATCTCTAATCATTTTAATAAAAATATCTATTGCTTCTTGTGTATTCAAGGGGGTACTATTATTACTATTTACAATGTTCTGGAGTTTGTTAGCAAAATGCTTACCACCAGACTCGGTCCAAGTTAATTCAGGGGGAACTGGTAAAAGCGTATTCTTCCTAACATCAGAATTCAAACTGAAGGACAGATGAAGCGGATGTGGTCCGAAAACAACTGCGGTAATACGCGGAAATCAATATACCAATCCAGCTAAATCATAAGATACACAACATAAATCGTTTACAGAGTTCCCAGGCCCACCGATAAATGTAAACTCACCATCTTTGACACCCGGAGTCCTACCATTTAATATTATTAAATTACATTCATCGCACTTACCTAAAAACATTTTACCTTTATTGTTTGTAACAGTATCTTTTGATTTCCTTTCTACACTTAATCTTAGTTTCCCATCAACAAGTTCTGCCGGCATAGATTGCAAATCAGCCACTTTAACATTGAAATCCCCCAACAGAATAACATTAAAAGAAATTTTATGCAAGAAATTAGCTAAACGCTCAAATTCCTCATTCCACCTATTTCCACTAATATAAGCAGGTAAAATATAAGCTTCTTCCGTATCAATCTTAACACGAACTAAAATGAAACCCTCTAAAATAATAAAATCAAATAATTTGGATATTTCACAGTTAATTCTAATCCCATACAAACATACTTGTTTAGCTCTCCCAAACTTATCTTTCTTAGCTTCTATCCAGCTTAATTTATAACCACTAAAATACTTTTCAAACCTAAAGAAATCTTTTTCTTCAATAAATGTTTCAAACAGAAAAAATAAATCATACCCTTTTACAAAATTAAAAAATTCTGGTTTATCCTCATTTTTTAACCCAGCCACTTTATAACTTAAGATAGAACAAACATACTCACAACACAAAAGACTTTTTTCACTAGAGTGCTTGTTAACTGCACCAAGGGTGATATTATTTTTTAGCCCAAATTTTCCTCCTTCTTCTCCAAAAAGTTTTTTAAGAGCGAAGATCCTGTTCCCTGGCAGTAACACCTTCTACTTCATCCCAAAAAAATTTTCTTTCTTTATAAATCAAATAATGATTTCTCACCAACACCTTAGCTTCCTTATCTTTATCCAATATCCTTTTCTTCACTTCCAGCAACTTTTTTTTTTTTTGCCTATCCTGGTAAGACATATCCCTACTGATCCATATACCAGTCCCTCTTAGTTTCTTTGCATTCCTTAATATCAGTTGTACATCAGAAATTTTCAAAAACTCTACGAAAAGGCTTTTATTCTGACCAATGGGAAATACTCTGTCAATCATCAAATCTGTAACACCTAATGCTTTAGTTAAAAAACTCTGCACTGTCGTTATTTTACTTTCTGTAACACTCAATTATTAAGTTTTTAGATTTCGACTTTCTTAACAGAAATTCGAGATTTTTTTAATCTCCTTATTTTCTTCCTTCAACTGCACAATTTCTGCTTTAAAAGTTTCACTATCACTTATAATTATTTCTAATTTTTCTTCTATGGCTTTAAAGCCATTCTTAAACGCTGCCAATTTTGAATCAAGCATTTCACTTATTTTACTTAACAACTTATCATCTAAAACATCCATTGAGCGCGGCATTTTTTTACTATCTATTTCTTCTGGAGAACTATAACTTCTTCTTCTTTTACTAAAACGTTCAAAACTTGTTTTACTTTTACATAGACTTTTTATCTCTCCATCACCCATAACCAGTAATAAGAAACATATACTCAGCTTCAAATTAATACTAATTATTATATTTAAATCTATATTCTTCTATACTTGAATTGTACTTCTAAATACCTATTTTTAAGTTTTTAAGGTTTTCAATTCAATTTCTTGATGTAATCTAAACGTAAAATAATATAAAGTAATAGTGAACAGATAAATGTAAGTGCAATGACCTTGACTGCTATCTCTTCTCTTCTCATGAACACACTACTCTTCCTCAACTATGGTTTGAACTTTAGCACAAAAACTAACATTTATTTATTTCGAATTAAAACTTTTAATTTTTCAGCTCTTTCCACCCAATATTTTAATTCAAAAATTAACCAAAATAAACTTGACAGTTTAATACACAAACGACAAAAAAAACACATTCAAATCGCACAAAAAACCACTAAAAGGAATGAAAATATGCAGAGCGACAGATTTCAAGTGATTACAACAACAGCTAGCGTGCAACTCCAATCCAGACGATACCGCACCATCAGTTTTTACAAAATACATTACAAACTCGTAAACGTGAGAATCCAGACCAACTCCAACAAAAGACAGAACATCCTATAGACAACACCCCAATGTTATGGCCACCTCTATCAAAAACAAAAACATCCCGGAACACCTCCCATTTGGACGGCAAGAAGACGACCAGAACCCACTATAGATACTCCACTCATACAGACTTTCAGCAATCTCATCATTCTACCCTTTATTCCGTAAATTACTTCATTCCTCACAAAATTAATTATAAATCTCCTCCAAGTCAACAATGTTCAACCGTAATTGTAATCGAAAAGAGTTCTAAACTCAATTTCGAAAATTTGACCCGATCGCAATACTTCCCATATCAAGAGAAGGTGAAAGATGAATTTCGTGACTAAATGGCTGCATTAAGTGCATACTTAACTATATGAAAATCAAACGTATTTAATTTTTATGTATAATGCTGAATTGACCTGATCTCCGCTAGTAACACTTTCAAATATCGATTTACACTTTAAATTCAAAGTATATTGTTTGTATTTTTGCTATTTGATTACAAAATTTATGAATTTTGAACCAGATTGAGGCGTCCTTGGAAATATTAGACCTCAAAGACACAGCTAACCCAAAGATTAGGAAACAATTTTGGATAGTGGTTAAAAATTAAACAAGATTTCTCTCATTAAAGTGATAAACTTCATTTTATTCACATTTACGTTTTAATAACAACTGCATTTTATCCTTCTCGTATTTTTTGAAATACTATTCGAAATTAAATCTGCAAATGAAAGTACAAATTTTTTATTCTTTTAATCCACTAAGGTTTCTTTCCTTATAAACTTAATCTATATATTTTTCCATTTTGTTTTTGTAAGAATGCAAAAGATATACATATATATTTATGTACATATACACCTTTCCTTTTTATTTATTTATTTATTTATAAATTTATATAATACTGTTTATCTTGTTATTTCAAGTTCCTATCTAATTTTTTTGTTTTAATTTTTAAAAAAATCAAGAACTGTGAATTTTTACAGGCCATTATCGATGGAAAAAGTAAGAGATGGAATATTTTTCTTCTCACTTTGTAGATACATAACAATATTAAGACGTTTGTTTTTATGTAACTTTGTCCTTTTTTTTTCGTATTTTACAAACATTAACCATGTAAAAAAAGTAATATGAAACAAATATACATAGATAAATTACATAACAAAAATGGAATCGATCTTTTATAATTTTGCTCGTGTAGCTGCAAGGAAGAACTTTCTTAGAGATCTATCATTTTGGAATTTTTGTTATCGTTTAAATAATTTAATTATTATCTATTATTAACAAAAACATGTAAAATTAGTTTTTTTTTGACATCAGAATGTTTCCTTTATATTTTCCATTTTGTGACTGGGAGAACTAAGACAAATGAACTTTTTCTTAAGACTAGAAAACATTGGATTTATGGTAACTCCAAAATAATAAATCGTATTATACTTCCACAAGGCTTCTTTGCTTTTTGGATGAAAAATAACCAATTATACGAAGTATAAGTTTTATTTTTGCGTATGTTGCAGAATTTTTCATTCTATATGAGAAAAGCAGAATGCAAAATTGCGGATAATAGAAAATACAATTTTTAATTTCTTTTTAAATATATTTTGTATTATTTGGTAATGTGCCTATATATATGTTTTATATATATATATAATAGGTAACTTATAAGTAACGATTTTCAAATTTTATATACACTGTCTTCTTTTAACATTTCCTAACTTTCATTGCCTTCAGATGAGAATTATATTAAAATAAAATGACCTAATTTTAAAGTTACAAATACAAATAGTCTGTGTAAAATATTATTAACAATTAAATTTGATTGCATTCATATTTAATTTAGGAATAAATAAATTGAAAGAAAAAATTATTGTGGATAAAATATTTTATCTACATTGCTACATACAATTTGTTTACCATAAGTAGGTTTAATATAAATAAAAAATACCGAACTCACTTACTTAACAATAAAGTTCCGAGATTGTTTTGAATTTCACTAGAGGCTACTAGGTTGAGTTAGATGACCGTTGAATCATTTTTTATTAATTTGTGTTCGGGCAGTGTTGCCACTAGCAAAAGATATATTGAATATTTATAGACAAGGCCCAAAATTTGTTGTGAATTTGTGCCGAAGTTTCCATCTATAAACCGGAACAGACTAAAAGGGAAGGGGTAGGCTAGTGATTTTGGCGGTAGTGCTTGAGGATTTCATTTCTTCTTGCTGTTCAACATTTT
The DNA here is from genome assembly GCA_011037195.1 of Triatoma infestans. Taxonomy (NCBI): domain Eukaryota; kingdom Metazoa; phylum Arthropoda; class Insecta; order Hemiptera; family Reduviidae; genus Triatoma; species Triatoma infestans. The sequence continues at coordinate 75,158 of JAAEAF010000473.1, forward strand.
ATCTGAATATGTGGCTTTTTATAGAGATTCTCTCCTCCCGTTTGTTGAGACTTTCGATCACCTTATATATTCTATAAAAGCGGTTTTGGAAGAATTATTGAAGAAACACACAAATCAAGAGGAAACAGGACCTCGTACTGGTTTACCAAAACTGGTAAAATGGAAAATTGGTTACCATTTAAGCGGCGCGTTAGCAAATATGAAACTAAGACATATGTGATGTGTATGTTTACCTTAAAAATAAGATTTGTATTATCAGAAAGAAGTTTTTTTTGCTAAATTCGCAAGTACTGATCGCTGTACATTTGACAAAAAAACAAGAAGAATTACACTTCCCGGAAGTTTATTGTCATATTGTTTGGTTGAAAATATTTCTGGGGCACCTTCAAAAAAAAAAAATAGTAAGGAAACCGAAACATATTATGACCGTTCTTTTGAGAACTTTTTTCAAAAGTCAATTATGTACAAATAAAATAATAATTTAAGGCGGTCATCAGTTTTATTATTTGTTTTTCTAATTGAAACAAAAAAAGTCTCTATAGTCTTTAATATGACCAACAAAACAATGGATTTTATTTGTTCTGTAAATATCTACAGCAAACAGCAAATTGTTCCTAGCTTTTTTGTTTATATATATATATTTATATTGGCAATACTTTCAAATTTACACACTACTGATGACATTCAATTGTGATATTCTCTTCTTTTTTTGGGGGGTCTTTTCATAAAGGCTCTGGTTATGAGAATTTTCTTTTATTTTATTTTTTTAAATTATATCTAACTATATAACACCCTGGAATTTTATCTACAAGACAGGAATACCAAATACTGGCCCCTCTTTGTTTTTTCAATTTATTATTTTATCTATATTTTGTTTGTTTCCTTTGTTCTCTGATTTTTCTTCTATTAAATATTATTTTCTTGTACATATACTTTTTTTTTAAAATATATATATTTATTATTTATTACATGACAATATTTTAATAGTATTTCAATTGGCCGTGCATGCCTATTGTCTTTCGTGTCATTTAGAAAATAATAATAATAATATAAACAAAAACAAAGAAAGAAAATCAAAATATAACAAAAAAAAAGAAAGCAAAGAAATTTTAAAATAAAAAGGATAAAACAAATGTGATTTTAAAAAGTTTCTTTTTCACTTTTTGGTGAGGTAATTTTTATACATTATCGCTAAAAATCACTAACAATAACAGACAAATATACCTAATTCTTATTTATATATATTTTTTTCTTTCTTATTCATCATTTTGCTTCTTTTAAACACCAACAAATAATAATTTTCTTGGAAATTGCAAAACGAAAAAGACGCTGCTTTTCTTTGTTTATTGTTTAGTTTTTCAATATTTTACTGTACATGTTTTTTAAATTTTATTTATAATATTTATAATTTATATATACTTTTTATGTATTTATATATTTATATATGTATATATTTATAATAAATACTGGCTTAATATGCTATATAACAAAGCGGAATGCACACGGTATGGAATTACTTTCTTTATTTTTCCTATTTTCATTTCTTATTTTTTTCAATAATAAGTATTAATAATAATAATTTTATTATACAATATAATACAGTTGGCATAATACATTGGGGAAAAAAAAGCTAAGAGATTATAACACATTAACTTTTTCTCTAAACATTTTTTATTTGTTGACTACTATTTATTTTCAAATGCAGGCAAAAATAAAATAAATCAAAATAATAATAATATATATATATCTATATTTACAGAAAAAATTAGAAAAAGTAAATAAAATGGGTAAGTATAATTTCTTTAGCCCCTTAAATTATTTATTTTTTATAAATACAATAAAACAGTTGATTTTAATTTGTAAACGAAGCTATTCGTATAATAAAATCAGCTTTTATTTGGTTTGGGCTAAATATCAAAATAAAAACAATTTTTTTTTCTTTTTACAAAAATACAGTGATGAACATTTATTCGTCATTTAGTTGTTTCTTTTTTCTTAAAAAAAAAAAAAAAAAATTGCATATATACCTATTATATGTATATTCATAAAGATCCCAACCTCTTCACTCTTTGGTTCTCTTTGATATGTTAAAATATCAATAATCTTATCAGCTTTCCCAATTTCGCACCAATTATTTTTCTTTTTTTAATTTAATTTTCTCGGGGAAGTGTAATGATCATAATCAATAATGTCTTTAAGGGTAAAATATTATACTTGCCTCTTGCAAGAATATATTGTCCACGAAGTATTATTTTAGATTTCTAATTTTATTTATTTTTTGTCTTTTTAAAAATGTACAAAACTTTTAATTTATATAAGTAATCAAACTTAATTGTTTTTATAACTTTTTGTATATATAACTTTTTCGATCAAAAATATTAATTACATTATAAAAATCGAAAATTATAGCTACACTGTACACACATGTAAATATAATATGTATATATTAAAGCTGATCAAAGGACCTGGGGGGGTTAATTAAGGAATTTGTAGCTATACACAGTCGATAAATGTCATTATTTAAAAAAAAGAGTTGAGAAAAAATGAGAATATTGATAAATGACAAATAATATGATAATAATCTGAGAGGTAGAATAAAAGGGGTACATAAATTTATTAGAAAAGATTAAGATTTTCTGCTTTTTTTAGTCCGCACGGAAAAAATAATGAAAACAATTTTTTGTAGACACTAATTTGCAGGACTAGCATTTTTTTTTTCTTTTTATAAATATAATGAAGCATATTTAATTTATACAATATTTATTTAATAAGTTTTTCTTTACAAAGTGTACCTATTTTTGGATGTGTCTGGCGCCTTTAATTTTTCGTTTGGTTGAAGTGAAAGTGAACTTATAGAGAATAGTTGTTAAAAGAAGAATATTCTTAAAGGAAATACAGGCAACCCCGTTAAAAAAAAAGAAAAGTATTTCCTAAAATACTATTCGTTTCAAAATGTGGTTAAAAAATTTGGTGGTAAGAATAGCAGAATTGCTTATACCAAGCCTAGTCAAAAATCTTGATTCAGTGGACTGGAGTAAGTATAGTTGAAAATTCTTGTTTTTATATTTCCTATATACAAAGATCAGAAAAGAAATGGAAAATGGAGGATACGCGACCTTTTACCCGGACAAGGATCCCCAAGAAAGATACTGAACGGCAAGCTTGGGGATCAAAGAAGATCTCCGTAGGATGGACGTCAGAAGATAGCGCTCGCGACCGCCAGAGTGGTTCCACATAGGTCCTTAGGACTGTAGTACCAATAAGTAAGGAAATATACAAGATGTTCCCTTGCAAGAAGAAAGTTAATTGCTTTCCACAATAGTAAGCTCTATTCGTGGGTGGGGGTGGTGGCAATGGGGCAGCCATTTCTTCAGAGATCAGACGTCCATGCGAATAATCAACTAGGTCTAACAACGAAACTTAATTCTTCTCTGTGTATATCCTAGGGGACTTGCTGACATAGTAAATGTGTCATTTGGCTGTATTTAATGAATCAGCGGAGGCAATCTCTAACACTCCCACCACCACTTACATTTATTGCCACTTCCTAAAGCACGCGCATATATAAGTGCCTATATAATGTACAAACATGGACACGCAAGGAAGTTCCCAGATAGATCTTCTGGTTGTACAATGGTTTTGGCTTTATTAGCCATTGTTTGATACATTATTACATAAATTATATACAAACTACGAGAGTTACATAAAACGGCGAAATAAATGGAACCAACCAAAAAAAAACTATCATTATTATTGATACTAATAAGCGAGTCGTATTTATGACATTATTTGGCTAAAATGATTTTTTTTTCTGGATACTACTTTTTCCTTCACGTATTTCTTCTCCCAGTTAGTTAATTTTTCCATTGCAGAACATACTCCGCCTTGTCAAGGCCATGTTACGTCTATAGGAGTAGATAGTGTGCTTTCTAGTTAGTAGGGAAAGTGCTAAAATAGATCCTTTGGGATCGCCATGGACCATTCCTGGATAGATGAATTATTCTACTAACCGTGTTAAATTTCGGGTCTTACCTGTACTTCAACTTCTTTATTACATACGAAGTAGATATTGAAGTCTCTTTAGAAACATTTAACTATTACAATTAAAAAACAATGGAGAGCCTTTTTTACTTGGAATTGTTTCTTTACATAAGATATGTGACTGTTAAACTGTTTCTCTTTTTAAATATGTTCAATTAACCAAGCTAAAAAATTAGATGGCTGGGGCAAAAATGATCCAAAGGTGTCCGAAACGTCGAATAAACTTTTTAAAAAATAAAAAGTTTCTTCTTTGGCCCCAGCCAACTAATTTTTTAGCTTGTTTAATTAACAACGGCCAAACATAAATATTGTTTACATGTTCAATTAACGTTTAACAAAACATTCAATTAATTATTTTTATTTATTTAAAATACATTATACAAAAATTAATCACAAATATTCTAAACAGAATTTTTTTTATATATTCAACTACAAGAGAAATTACGGTCTGTTACACTTTGTTTTTTAACTTTATGTTTGACTTCCGGTAAATTTCATGAAAATCCATTTCATATTATTTCACCTTATATTATTAGTAGCTTTCGTTTCATTACTTTCTTAACTTAAAAAATCTTTGGCGATAGCAGTCATTTTTTTTCTGTCATTCAGCAAGAATTATGGTTAACATTTTTGTTTTTCAAAGTTAGATTTAACAAATTTTTTTTCAAGCAACTTAGCGCCAGGAAAAATGTGACATTTTCAACTTTTTTTTTTGGAAAAGTCGGCGTCGAATTTCAATTTGTTCTTATGCTACAGATTGATAAAAATATAAAAAGCACTATAAGTACAGTAACTTAACTTATTATAATGTGAAACTTTTAAAAAAATATGTTTTCTCCTTAAGAATGTTTAGACTTAATTACTATTATTTAAATTTGCACTCCTTTAAAATAGACAACAATGTCTCTCATTGATTTTAAAAAAATAAATAATACAAGGGCATTCCAGTACAATACTCACACACTGACATCTTCCAGTACACCACATGGAATCTGAAGAAATGGAGAAATGATTGTTGTGTGAATCTATTTGGGTCCTTAGCGAACGTAAAGGTAAACACACACACACTCACACACACACACACACATATATATATATATATATATATTACATTTTTACAGACGCTATATGCTATGTACAATCATTATCTAAGAGAATCGCAGATGGCTATGAACTGATAAAAGGGTAGAAAATGTGAATTAGAATTTCCCTTTTGCAAAATAAGAAGGAATAGATTTTACTTTCCTGGATGTAACACCATTTCATGTTATGTCCACAAAACTACAGTGATAATTAAGAAATAATGAGCAGTAAAAGATCTATAATATAAGAGTCATATCCTGCGTTCCCCAGGGCTGTTACGCACGTTTAGACTGGGGCCACGCAGGGACTTACGAGCTCGGTTTTTGTTTACTACTATCACAAGAGCTTTAATTCTATTCACTCTTCAGATATACAACAAAACTGTGAATACAAAACTCTGTACGAGACCTTCAAAATGGTTGCCAGGATAATAAATCGGGATCAGACTACTATTACTGGAGTGTAAACAAAATTGTAGTAGAATCGGGACTGAAATATGTGTAAGTTTAGTGGCCCAGTCATGGATTAATCAGGTCTAGCGTTCAGCCTTAACCATCATTCCCCTAAATTTAAAATATTGGAGTGCTAATGCCAAGGTTTGATAAAATAGTTTCACAATTACCAGAAAGAGGAATCAAGATACTAGATAGGGGTCCCCAGAATGAGGATTTCCTCACCAAACTATCAAGACACTTTGTATAATAAAAATACTTATTTCCGTGTTGCACCAACCATTATCACATTACCATTTTATATGGGCGAAACGTCGGTTTATAGCAAACCACTGACGCGGCGATCTCAACCCTGAAACCTTAGTGTTTTTCGTGAGAATGGCCAAGGAAGCCCAAAAGATCACTTTGGACTATGTCCTTTACTCAGATCTGCAATGGCAACGGGAGAACCCTGTTCTGATTTGCTGCAATGGAGTCGTGGTCGCAGGTAGAGTTCCTAAATACTAAATGCGCCAACGCCTCAATCCTGCTTCATTATAATTTGATAAGTGTTACTGAGTAGTGGACATGATTAGTTAAGATGCTAAATACTAAAAAACCGCATCACTTATTGGCTCACTAAACTCAAGGACCAGTTAGAGATTATTATTGCTAGATATTTCGACGGGTACCCTTATCTAGAATACAGCTGACTGAGGAGGTTCATGCCATAGCAACGGAGACTATTGTGCTACAGAACTGACTAGTCCTCAGCTGCGTATGCTTATTTTGCCAGCTTTCCAGCTTTTTGCATCTATAGGTACTCTGTCTTTGAGATGATTGCCATTAAAAGCGCTCTGGAGGCAGCTTCAAAAATTAGAATTGAATTGTGAGAAAATTATTTGTGAGGAATCCGTAGAGATGTGCAAAGTGTAGCCACAGCCTTATCGCCAAGGTTGGGACTTGGTGGTGCAGTGGATCCCCGACTCATATGGTTAGCTGGCAAGAAGTCGACGGATTAACTTGAAAAACTGGTCCTTATAAGCAGCAGCCTGATTAGGCAGATTCCATTCCATACTGTAAAACGACAAGGCCAATGAATCCTTTAAGAAAATACTTTAAGAGGTGTTTCGAGGACAAAGTTAGGCTCCATTGTGTTGTTGCCAGAGTAGACTGCAAAGTGTACTGCCTATGCAATGCGCTATTGCATGTTTCAGATTGGCCACTGAACATGACTACCTGAACAAACATCTTCACAGGATTGGTACAGTAGATTCTCCCTTTTGCGTATTGTGCCGGACGACAGAAATGGATGTAGACCACATCAATACATATGCAATATTACTACAGCACTTACACTTTTAGATTCTACACCTATTCTCTCTTCAGAATCAAGTACATTTTAATGTGCAGGAGATGCCGAATGACTAAGAAGGCCTATAGAGGGTGCTGGATTAAAAACAAGATGTTTATGATCCGTTGCTACTCTGCTTGTTGTCTGTTTCTTTTTACTCTGAGGTATTTCAAATGCTACGACATACAGTAGTCACTGACTACAACTTACTCAGTACAACTTCAATTCAGTAATCCAATCGAAATAAACCGCAGGATAATTGTGTTCACTGCTGATCAAACCTAACAACCCAAAAACAAAGTCATACTTCGGAAATTATCCGTAAAAACTCGCATCATCACAAAAAAAAAAATTCAGAAAATTAGTAACCAAAAAATTCATTGATGACTCGTTTTAGAGAGAGAAAATGTAATTAATATTGCTTAATAGTTTAGTTTATTGATTAAAACTGCAAGTTTTGCACTATTTCAAAGAACTACCCCCGAGTTAGTGCTGAGGAAAGCTCAAAAATTTGGCAACATGCAAATTCGTAAACAAAATCAATTTCCAATTGAAAAGTTTACAAAAACTTATGCTATAACTGTAACATGCAAAGTATTATGTTTTTATTTATACTAATTCAATTAAATGACTTTTGCTTGGATGACTAGCACAAAGAAAATGCATTTTAAAAAAAGAAGTTATTTTAAATAATTTTTGGGCGTAGGATTTAAGGTTAACATTTGTGGCGAATTTTGGTAAAAAAAAATTATATAGGTAAATAAAGAAAACAAGAAACTAAAAAAATTAATTACGCAATAAAACGAAAAATCGTTATAACAGTAGTTTAAGGTAACGAATTATATATTTATAATTAGACATAAATCTTATATGTAATAAACTAGGAGAAACAATACTATTTAAAAAAATAACTGATTACAAAAGGAAGAAATTTATGAAGAATGTTTGACAAACATAAAATATTTAAAAAGAAAAATCAGTTACGGCATAAAAACTTTATTCCGATTAGTATCTGCTCAAAGAGGAAAAGAAAAGAAAATTGAAACGCAATTGTCTATTCGTACTTTTTTTTTTTAAATAAAAGATTCGATTATAATCAAATAAAATAAAGTTACACAGCCTGCTTTATTTGTCCTCAACTTTTCCAAATTACACATTTCGCTATGCTTTGGAAACCAAAACACTTATTGGATATGGAACATCATTCAATTTTCAACAATGACGTTCAAATATTTTTTTTTGTTCAACTTAGAATTGCTCGACTCTCTTCCATTAGGCCTTGAGCAAGGAACTTGTAATGTCTCCTTCGGTATGTTACAACAAGGAAAATTAAAAAATTAATTTAAAATAATTGTTCTTTCAATTGAAACACAACACAGAGACACGGGCCCGCTTGCTATCTTTGCATTTATTTATTTATTATTCAGACATACTGTTCATTGGGCAGTATGCGACCAGTATTCCTGTTGCCTACACTGGCTACCTTTCCGGTTTATCAAGATTTAGCCATTTCCGGATCTGCACGACGATCTGTAGCCATGTATAATAAATTGTTAAATTCAACTTCTAATGTTTCTCTGGCCTAAAACAGAATAGTATATAATACAATTTTAATAAACATACAAATTATATAAAATATCTGTTATGAAACAGTCACACACAACTTTCTTTTATTACCATTTAGGCACATTTATGATACGACACTTTTGTGCATGACCTTGTTGCAACTCTCTACCCAGGGAAAATCCCAAAATCGATTTACTCGGAATAAAGTTTCAAATAAAAGTGATAAGAGTTAAATACATACCGTAGGTAAAACAAACGTAAAATCGCAATCCCGACATGATTTCCTTCACCTCCGGAATTTTGGGAGCACATTTCATTTTTTATATTATATAGGCGTTAGAATCTTATAATATGGCGAAATGGCACTTAAGATGAAATCTGACATCACCTCGCCTTCCAGAAATGAGAATTTTCTCAGAAAAATGTTTCAAATAAAAGTGCTAGGACTAATATATGTAGTGGGTATACAAAGTTTGAAGAAACTCGTTGGAGTCTGAAGTGAGAGGGGGGTATTTGGATAGGAGAAAAAATTAGGTTGATATTAGTTAGACCTACTGAACACTGTATGAGAATACAGCCGCTCAAGGTCACTGTATAATTTATAGTGACAGTATGGGCAGCGTGAGAAGAAAGTGACAACTTGAATGGCAGAGAGATGACTAGACTGGTGTAGGAACGATGATCGTTGAATGTTGAAGGTCTTTCGAATGGCGTTTGAATGAGAGAGAATTGCCTTTTATACTTCTTTAGTCCACTTCTCCTACTCTCCTGGACTTCTCGCTCCAATGTCGTCAGATGTGGTCCTTAGATTGCCCCTCTACGTGCTTGAGGAAGGGAGACAAGTCACTCATCATCTGATGCTGTGTTTTCTAATGTGTGCACGTCCAAATACGTCGCGGCAATGTGACAATTAATATGTACGGCATCCATTAAAGAGCCGTTTTCGAGAAAATTGTAATAAACTAAAAAATCTCTTTAGAAGTGTATTTTTCGGTACACCGATTTTAACTAAAACTTTACTGTTAGGTGCACTAATAGAACATAAACTAAATCTCAAATTTGAGCTTACTGTGATTTTCCGGTTTGAGTTATGCTACTAACCCGTCACACACAGTGACATTTCTAAAAAAACATTTTCAGGGCGTCTCAAAACATATATTTTCAGGCAAAAATTCCATTTCGAAAAAATTTGACACGATTTAAAGACAGAGTAAGATACATTTTAGACTGGAGAGATCCGTGCTGAAGATACTCTCTAATAGGCAAGTCTACTATGGAGCTCAAGTCCCCCTGACGTTAGGAAGTACTAAATAAGAAGTAGAAGATTCTGAACATATAATGATCAATGTAAGTAAAATTAGAATTCTCACCTGAGTATTATGAGTTGGAATTTGCAACGCAAGTGCCATACTTTTATGATCAAAACTTTCATCTAAAGCTATCAAAGCACCATGTACGCCAGATTCAGTCAAGTTTCCTGCATATTCCTATTAAAATAAATCAATATCATTAGATTTTTGTAATTTGATTAAAAAAAAAAACTTTTTTTTTATTTTCTTCAGAAAGAGGAAGCATTTCCAAATTAAAATCAATAGTCACGCAATATTTGTGAAATTAGAACAAACCTTCAGTCCAATGGAGGAAACCCATCGCATTACTCTCTCATTGGACCAAACTAATACATCGGATATTTCATTATCAGATGCTCTTCTTCGTTTTTCTAATTCTTTTCTATCATAATTTACTCTTTTCAAACAGGCGATACCAAATTGAAGACTTGTCCTGTATGGTTAGTAAAAATGTACAACTTTAGCTGATGTATAACAATAGTAATTACTACTGGCTAAAAAACAATAGAAAAAAAGAATAGACCTATGGAAGCCGTCGACCATTTTTAGTTGGCCTCTGAGATCTTTTTTAGTAAGATAATCTAACATTCTGGCATCTACTAAACTTTCCATGAAAGTGGTACGATACTGTGGCAGCCCCAACGATGGCAGCCAAACATTTCCCAACCATTCATGATTCATATCGCCAAACGCGAGAGTTACACGGGAAGTTTTCGGAGCCGATGGTGATGTTAACGATACCATTTCCTGTATAGCTAGACGTAGTTTCAATCTATGAAGTGGATTACTGAAAAAACAAAAAACACTATTATGAATGAATATTTGATTATTTTTTTCTTTTTGAAAATGTTATATTATGATTATGAGAAATGTTATGAAATCTGTTATGAAAATGTTATAAGAATAAAATAAAAATTCAATGCATTTACCTAATTCCTATTTCTCGTTGTATTTCTGTATCTGAGAGGGCGCTCATTATGGCGCCAGATTTTACGTTCGCTCTACAAGCGGCCACGTACCAGGCTGGCATACCTACCCATAATTCCAACCATGCCACTATGGTCGGTCCGTTCCACAGAGCAAATGGTGTGCCGGCTTTCATTGCTTCAGCTAGCAGTCCTTGTCGCACACAACTGAAATTAATGAATGCAATGAAATTCTTTTTTGTTTAAAGTTGATATAATTGAAAAGTTTTTTTTTTTTTAATTTATGTTAGTGCCATTTTTATTACTTCAATTCAAAGATTTTTATTGTCCTCTTCAGTAAAAAAATTGTGATTGAATTGTGACAAATTCTTAAACAGGGATTTTCCCATTGTAATTCAACTGACAGTTGCAATTGAAAAATTATTCCTTTGTTAGAATTTTTGCATTTACATCTAGCAATTTAACGAAATCTAGCATCAAAAGTTGTCCACTCTCTAAAAAGTCGGCTATTCACATGATAGATGCGCTGATCAAACTATCCATTTTGAAAAGGACTGTACCGGTTTATATCTGTTTATCCGTCTCTCCTCACTTCAATAAAAATCCCATTTTGTCCGGTTATTATAAATGATAGCAATCATTCTTATAGTAACCAGCTATATGAGACCGAACGAAATTTTAACCACTATAAACATTTCTTTCTAAGACTTAGATGCATATATTTGCTGAAATAGGTAAATAATGTTTTACAGTTCATGTTTTAGTAATATGTATTTTTTTTTTTTTTTCTGCCTAAGCTCAAGTAACTTTTCTGCAATGAACATCATATAACGTATCGAACAAAGTAAGGCTTGCTAGTTTTATGAAACAAATTAAATGTAATTAGAATAAGATATACATACGGCAATGGCCAAAGGAAGTTTTAAAGAAAAAAGACTTTTTTTGCTCTACGTTTCGGGTACCATTTGGTGCCCTTCTTCAGGAGCTCTGCAAAATTTATGGAGAAAAGTTACATTATAGAACAGCATATTAGCAAAGAAAAAGTGCACAGATTTATAATAAATTAAAGCAAAATTTAAATTAAAAAATAACAGAACAGATTGAGCATAAGATATTAAAAACAAGAAATTATGACACAGAAATGACAGTTAATTAAATAAGAGAAAATAAAAATAAAATACCTTTAGGGTAGGAGAAGAGTGAACGTTGAGATTAAAAGAGAGTATTTTTAAAACTTTAAAAAAGTGTTAAAAGGTGGGATGGATAAGAAAAATGTTTATAGTGAGGTGCGGCAATTTCAAATTTGGGAAGAACAGACTACTGGCGAGTACCTTTGTTAGCGTTAGAAAAATGCTATTGTAAGTTGAAGTAATGATTTCTTTGTCTTTTTTAGAACTGAGAGATTTCGGATGGAGGTGAATTTGTAAGGATTCGGATAGAACTCGTTTTGAATGGTTGGGGTAAGTGGTTAAAATGGAAGGGTTATTAAAATCGATAATATGATTAAAAGTCAGAACATGTTTAGAGAGAGCAGTGCTGTCATTTTTTTGTTAATAATGTCCAGCTCATTGACAGCACTGCTCTCTATAAACATGTTCTGACTTGTTATCCATTTTAACCACATCGACTTCTGTCCAAATCCTTACACATTCACCTCCATTTGAACTCTATCAATTTAAAAAAAAAAAAACCATTAACTTCTTAAGAAGAAGGATCTTAACTTATTAAAAAGACAAAATCAAATAATTACTTCAACTTACAATAACCTTGTTCTAAAGCTAAACAAAGACACTCGCCAGTAATCTGTTCTTCCAAACTGAAATTGCTGCGCCTCACTGTAACCATTTTTCTTATCTCTCCCACGTTTTTTAAATTTACTCTCTTTTCATTTCAATCTCAACGTTACTCCTCTCCTAGCCTAAGATATCTTCATCTTTTTTTTATTTTATTTGCTCTTATTGTTAATATCATTTCATTTAATTAACTGTAACTTCTGTGATACAATTTCTTGTTTTTAATACCTTTTTCTCAATCTGTTCTATTAATACTTCTTTAATTTAAATTTTTCTTTTATTTGTTATAAATCTATGCAATTTTTCTTTACCACTATGCTGTCTTATAATGTAACTTTTCTCCAATAAATTTTGCAGAGCTCCTGAAGAAAGGCACCAATGGTACCGAAACGTAGAGCAACAGAGAAGTCTTTTTTCTTTAAAACCCCTCTGGCCATTGCCGCATAAAAACATCTTATAATTTTTTGGCCAGACGATTTTAAAACCAATTTAAATGTAATGAGTTTTTCGAAAATATATTCTGAAGGGTAAACATTTTATGCCGTTCTTTCGTTTAAAAGATATCAATTGTATAAGAATTGAAATATTAGAATAGAATTGAAATTATATATTATTAAAAGTGTAGCTCAGTAACTTTGTAAATAATTAAATTACACTTACCTGCCTGTAGGTTATTACTGGTCTACCATTGAGACGTTGTTATGTCATTAATAATAATTTAAAATAAAGACCTAATACTATTTGAAACTGAATGAAATATTAATTTAAAAATTTAAAATTTTTAGCTTAGTTATAATACTCGTAGTTTGGAATAGGCTTTCATCAATAAGCGCCTTCGTGAGGCGATCTCCCTACAGTTCTCGAGTTACAAAATACAACTTCTGTGGGAGTTCTCAAAGAATTGTAATAGCTTTCTTCTTGCAATCAACCTTGTATTTATTTATTTAGTGTCACACATCGCGACATTCCCTTGCCGGATGATGTTTGGAATAATACAGATCGACCTTTCGTTTAGGCATAAAAGTTCCATAATATTCAAATATACATTAAGGTTTTAACAAAAAATTAACTTCAACAGAAGAATGTATTACTTTTTGTTCTTTCTCCTATCTAGATCAGATCTCTGACCCATGCTGCCCAAGGTTGATGAATCGCCCGTGAAATCCACTTCTCCCATTGATGAGGACATAGTGACAATTTCTTGGCCGGCACCAGCACCTACTGATACTCCTTCTTTGCCTTTTACCTATAATTTTATTATAACAAAACAAAATTTTAGATTTCCTAACAGTTTCTAGTTCATTATGAAATAAGAGAAAAATAAAAAATGAACATTTTATCTCTTACTTTCTCTTTCTTGCTGAAGAACCTTCCTAATGAAGATTTGATCCCTTTCTTCTTATGTTGTTGAGCGGCGGCTACTGCTGCAGCGGTCTGTGAACCGTAGGGCACCTGCTGCCCCATAATCATACCGTGTTGGCCCATAGACATAACCGCCGATGAAGAGGTCTGAGTGGTCGTACCGCCGCCCATCGATGTGGAATGCTGTAGGCCGACCGTACTGCCCGAGGATACCAGCGAGGCAGCATGTTTGTGCAAGGAATCCTGTGAGCTGTGCCGAGAAGACAATGGAGACGGTGGAGTTGAAAATCCGCTCGGCCTAAGTACACACACACAAGCGACCACTACTATCTACTTACTAGAACCAACTACTTCTGGCGGTCATACACTATAATACTCACTGCCGCTGAATGACAACAGCATGTTTTTATTTATGCACAGCTAGATCATAAAAAAATATGCAATCATCTTCTCTCTATTTACTAATATTTCTTTTCTTTTTTTTTATTTACAACTCTAAGGTTTCTATTTTTTTTTAAAAAAACCTAAGGTTTCTATTTAGCAACTTCACAAACTATTCCACAACTTATCTGACATACAAGTATTTGATATTTTATGTCCACAATTACTTATTTTCATTTTTTTATGAAACCTTAGTAATTATTCGCATTTTAATTAGAAACTGAATTCAGACGACGAAATATTGAATACAAGGTGAGTAAGTTAATCCGTTAACTATTTAAAACAATATTGGAATCGTAAGCAGTTCCGGGGTGGACAACTGCCTGTGAGGGAGGGTGGCTTTTAGTGGGTGTAAGCCCCACACTTTGTGCGTAGGCATTTTCCCCCTCCGTAAAAAAAAAATATAAAAATAAAAAATAAAAAAAATATTGGAATCGTATCTCAGGTGAATAGATTTTCAACGAATTATGTCTACTGTTTCTGACGTGTTAATATCTAATCTTCAGCCACTGGTGCTACAAAATATACCATAATAGAAAAAAAAACACATATATCTCTTCTTTACGTTACATACCTTTCAATAGAATTTTAACTCAAAATTGCCCTTAATATCGTATTAATAGCGATGCCGTGTAATATACTGAAATGGCTCTTTGAAGTTAAACCAACTCATAGCTCTCTCCGAAAAATCCAAATTCCATTTTCTCGAAAAAATGTTTTACATACATAAAAATCTTGTGTGAAACCCACTCATACGACTTTCTCTAACTCCAATTAATCAATTTAAGATAAAAACTTTTTAAAATTGCAATGTTTAGAAACGTTTAGATGGGCTCACCATAAAAAAAATGTGGTAGGAGTTTTACATTTGTATGTAAATACCTGAGTGGACTTTGTGGACGACCTTTATCTCAAGACCATATAATGTCAGTTTACATTTAAATGAAACTGAGAGGCCCCCAAAAAAACCTCTAAAAGCAATTTTTTTGAAAAATGTTTAAAATAAAAGTGATACGTTTTTATCGTGAAGTGAGCATTTAAATGTTAAAGAAAATCGTTGTACCGTTTTGGAGAAAACAAAAACTTTAAAAAAGCTATTCTGTAAAGTCGCACTTCCGGTTAACCGATTTTCTTCAAATTGGAATTCTATCAATGCTACTGATGTATATTAATATTATATAGGTGGTAATATCATACATATTATCTAGAAGTGGTAGTTTAGACGAAAGCATAACGCTACTGTTTTCACAGAACACCCAAAAAATCCATCTTCCAGACAAAATGTTTCAAATAAATGTTATAGACTGAGTACGTGGACGGGACCGCAATTCTAAGATTTTACCCGCTGTAGCACGCGAATTTTTTATGTTTCTGGCAAGTTTCGGCTTTTCATCCATCGACAGGATAACGCTATCAAGTTCGAGTCAACAAGTGTAGTGCGTAACAGACTCTCTACACGAACTTGATAGCCTTACTCTGATGATTGCCGGTTTGCAAGGCCGAGGAGGAAACCTGTACACATCTTTGTGAGCGTACCGGCCTCATTAAGAGGGCGAAGCTGAAGAATGTGCTATAAGCCCAGGGGATCCACAATAGACCTCTCCAATGCAGGTCACGTGGAATGAGGCTTTGCTCTTCCCTGTTCAATCTAATCGAATTTAAAAAAGTTATAGGTATTTATGTATACAGATAGTATACGAAGTTTAAAGAAAATCATTGGAGCCGTTTTCGAGAAAATTGCGAAAAACTAAAAAAAAAAAATTCAGTTAAGTTTACGGAGTTTGCCCTTCAAGAAAGCACTGATCAGAAGAAACCTACCTATCTGAGGTAGCCAAAGGCTAGATAAGGTATGAGACGTTCACGTCAGTGGGCAAAATAGGCTCCTTAAGGAAAACAGATTTCTACATGGGAAAAGTAAATTAGGGCACTCTAGAAGAAGCTGGGCCTGGAAAGCGATAGCAAGTGTGCAGATTCTGTGCCAAGGGAGATGGGGGAGAGACTCCATCTAATATATCTCCCGACGGATTGCGATGCCAGCATCCAGAGAATGTTTAGAAGCCTTGGTTCATACCGGATAATATGGAGCGGGAGATAGGGCCTTACAGGATCCTGAAACTTCTCAGTGAAATAGACTTTGGAAGGGAATGCTGTAGGTTAAGAAGTCTCATCCTGGCACGAACAGATCTTGCAAGGTTGCAGTGCACTTTATAAAAAACAAAATTCTTTCTTCAGTTTAATACTATGTTTATACTTTTTCCAAGCTATGATACATTCAAATAAGGAATTGTGAACACTTTTGATCATTGAACATATACATATACATCTCCTCTTGTCTGTACTTGTCTATACATATATACTTATGTACTTGTCTTTGTTACCTTCTGTATCAGATCCACTATTTATTGGATCCAATCTCATCTACTTTCAGAATGATATAATGCACAGCCAATTATGTAATTGGCAAATAGGAAAATGTACACACTAATAAAATTTTTGTAGGAACTGCCGTACTGTATCTATGTTTGATAGTTTCTTCCCCCCTCTATTGGTATATGAAAGTCAATGGAATATGTTCATGCTGGATTCACGTACCCCAGCTTTTGCCTCCCGCTATCACCGGATTAAGTGAATTATCCAAGTCGATTCGCTTAGAGATTAAAAGATGCATAACAGGTATGTGGTCCAGGATCTTTGGCATGACACAAACTGAACCAAGAGTGTCTGAATGACAGGCTGTCTTCTTCAAGTCAATACCATCACGACTTACAAGATTGATTTGATAGAGTTGAGCTACAGTTTGCTTATGGAGTTATGCTGCACCCGAGTCGGAGCCCTTGTGTAGACTACGTCAGGAAGAGAAGAAGACGGCCTCTCACCTGCTGTTTCATTGTGTCGCAATTGGCAGATGGCGGTACGAGATCTTTGGCATGTTGAGATCGGAGGAGATCGTACTGCAAGAAGGACTGGTGGGGAAGGTCCTTGATCTCATGAAGAATGGAGGATTCCTCTACTAGACATTAGGGGGTTGGCACAATAAACCTCAATGGTTGGGCTGCAGTGTCTGGGTTGGAGCCCTCCATGCGCCATTCTATTCTATGCTGCACCCTAGCAGTTGATATATCAACCTTTGCAGACATTATAATTATGAATGCCGGTGGGCTGTCACATTAACCGAATAATACGTTTCGAATTAAGATCATCCACGGACACCGAGACATTTCTAAATATCTAACTGGAAACTGGCACTAGTGATTCACTGCCATCATCAAACTGAGATAGTATCTCTACTATCATTATCAATGTGGATCAAAATATAGCAAAACGTTCTCAGTTTAACTGTTCTCAATAATGTTTATTTTCCAGCAGTTAAACAAAAATCTCATACAGGGTGGAACAGAGTAGAAGATGTATACGACTAAATCGCTCAAAGCATCTAGGAATAAAAACTTCTCTGTGCCTTGTCATACATTAAGTAACTTGTTGCTTATCTGACTATGGTAATCAATACCTAATGATCAATACCAAATACCACCACTATATTTCAGAACAGTCATCTTATCAATTTCAGGCTCCTAACAAAATATTGGTAGGATTACAACTTAATTATGAAAAGGGTGTTTAATGCTTTAAATGAACGAAAAACTGACGCCATCTAAATCCCAACCTCATGCCTCTTGGGGGTGTAGCTAGCCTTATTCATAATGCAAACAGTTAAGCACTGCATGTGGAAATTTTTTTTTCGGATTTAGGCAAGTTCTATACCACAGCGCTCCAGATTTGATCAGTCTATTTTTTTCCCCTAATTTTAGGAAGAGAAGTAATTTTTTTTTCTAATTGATCATATTTTGACAATTAATGTCCCAATGTTAACTGAATTAATCGTCCATATATGCCAGTGTAAACACAGATACAATATGTCATCTAAATCCTAATCGATCGAGATTATTTCTCAAATCGATCAAAATCAATGTTGTCAGATCTTATTTTTCACAGTCTATTTACATAAAAAAAATCTTAATTCTACACAAAATGATGAGAAAGGGTTAATGTATTAGTTTTGCACATTAATAAATTTACATATGGATTAATTAAAAAACAAAAAACATGTCGTTATGCTAAAATTTAGGCTTTATACTATTATTGGCAAGCATACCTCAAACAATAATCTACCTCCTAAGTGGCAGCATTTTTTATATACTGCTGGCATTTAACACTACAATATTTTTTATTATACTTTTCTATTTATTTTTGGTTAGTTACTAGACAATTAAAGAAAAAACTAAAAAAAGGAGAAAGGAAGGAAACTAGAAAATATAAATAAAAACAAATAAAATGATTTAGCTCACCTTAATGCAGCCTGACCGTAACTGCTGACAGAAGGAAGAGAGTTCATGCCCGTTTTTCTGCAGACAGCAAACAACAATAATGGTATGCAAGCATTAGCAGTCAAAAAGCCATTAAGCAAAAGTTCCATTAGGATGGAACAGTTAGATATAGCCATGGGTTATTTTTGTTGTTGATCTTTTAGGTTTCCGCGGCCATTTACATGAAAAACACTTGAGTTTCCGGGTTGAGACCGGGTCAGGGGTTTGCTAGAAACCGATTTTTCGACTAAAAGGCGGTTTCTAGTGAACCACTGATGCAAACTAAATCCGGAAACTCCAGTATTTATTGTTTGTTTGACAGGACAGGGTTTTTCATTTTGTTTGTTTAAGTTTCATCAATTATCATATTAATATTTGTTACTCTCTATGGGTGAAATTGTTTAATAATATACATTCATGTTCAAAATTTGGTTTACAACAATCTTAAATAATTAAATTAATATCAACTAAAAGAAATAAATGAAAGAGAAAAAGAGATGCAAATGCTAAGAATTAATTTATGAAAACACGTTATTATTTAATATAAAGCCAATTGAAATATAAAAATCAAAACAAGACTAAGTTAATTTAATAGTCAAAGCGAGGTTGCCAACTCTGATTTTCTCTTCCTACAATAAGTTCATTTCGAAACAGATTTTTATCCTCCGATGGGGGCCTAGAATACATCCACAGTAGGTCCTGCTTGTCGTAAAAGGCGACTAAAAGGGCACACACTAACACGTACACACACCCATATCTTACAGACTACATATACACTACATACACCCTACACAAATCACTAAGGCATATACAATACACAACTTAGGGTTACCGCCCCTGAGGTCAGGTCCCGAAAGGGGAGCAAGTCTGGAGGCTCCAAGGAGGCAGCCCCTCCACCAGACTCGGACGCTGTGGGCCAATCACCCACACGTCTTAAAAAAAGTCGATTACGAAACCTCAAAGAGAAAATCAAAATACCGGATTGATTAATGGCAATAGACCTTGGAAACGTCACACTGAGCTTAAAATAGGATTTTGGAACATTTTATCCCTCTATAGACTAGGAGGACTTCAGGCCCTCCTTAACGAAGTTGACCGTTATAATATAGACCTGGCTGCTATCCAGGAAATTCGTTGGATTGGTCAAGGACTTTTAGAAAAAAAACACCACACCATTTATTACAGCTGCCACGAGAAAAATCACGTTTATGGGACTGGATTTGTAGTGAGATCAAGAATGAGAGAGTTGGTCATTGGATTTACTCCTGTAAACCCCCGTATCTGTAAGCTACGAGTCAAAGGTAAATTCTTCAACTATAGCCTGTTTAGCTGCCATGCCCCAACCGAAGCTTCCAGCGAAGATGAAAAGGACGAGTTTTACGAGAGTCTTGAGAAAGCACTTGATGACAGTCCAAGAAGCGATATAAAAATACTCCTTGGCGATTTTAATGCTAAGGTAGGAAAAGAGGATCACTACAGACCTACCATTGGCCTACACAGCTTGCACGAAGAAAGTAATGACAATGGTCACAGACTGATTAACTTCGCTGCCTCACGCGGCCTAGTCATAGGAAGTACTTGCTTCCCAGGCAAAAAAATACATAAAGCTACATGGAGGTCACCAGATGGAAACACTCTCAACCAAATTGATCATCTGCTGATTAGTGCACGCCATAGATCCAATCTGCTAAGCACGAGATCATATAGGGGGGCTAACGTAGACTCAGACCACTACCTAGCCATAGCCAAAATAAGAGCTAGGATATCTCGGACAAGAAACGTAAGACCAGACAGAGTAATGAGATTTAATATCAATAAACTGAAAGATAATGAGGTGTTACCGGTCTACCAACAGCGACTAAGCCGGCACCTAACTGAAGCCCTGGCTGGAATTGAGGACCCCATTGAGAAGACCTGGGAGGGCTGTCAGCGGGCCATAACCGAGACTGCAAGGGAAGTCCTGGGACCACAGGTGCGTTATGGAAGGTCACCGTGGTTTGACGAGGAGTGCAAAGCAGCAACAGATGCCAAAAATGTAGCCTACAAAAACATGATTAATAAAAGAACCACCAGGAGAGCAACGGAAGAATATAGGGAAAAAAGGAGGATAGAAAAAAGGATACACAAGAGAAAAAGAAGTTGTGGGAAAACAAAGAGTTAGAGGAAATAGAGACGCACAGAAATATAAATGAGAGCAGGCTGTTCTACCAGAAAGTAAATAAAGGAAGGGCCCCCTTTAAACCAAGGGTAACTGCGGTTAATGAAGAGAATGGAGCATTGCTATCCAAGAAAGATGAAATAATGCATAGATGGGCACGCCACTTTGACCGCCTATTGAACAGCGAGCCGCATGAAGAGGATGAGGGCATTTTAACTAACTGCAGCAGAGAGCAAGAAGAAGACGATGTTGAACCCCCAGATTTTGATGACTTGGTGGATGCAATCTCCAGAATGAAGAATAATAAAGCCCCTGGAGTCGACAGCTTGCCAGCAGAGCTGTACAAATATGCAGGGGATGAATTTTATAAGACAATGCACAATCTAATTATGTCCATTTGGGAGCATGAATCGATGCCGAGCCAATGGAGGAGAGCTATCATCTGCCCAATCCATAAAAAAGGAGACCAGCTGCAATGTGAAAACTATAGGGGTATTACCCTGTTATCATGTGCCTACAAAATCCTCTCCAATATCCTCTTCAATAAACTTACACCCTATGCCAACCGAGAAATAGGAAAATATCAGGCGGGCTTTAGGAAAAACAAGTCCACAATAGACCAGATATTCTCCCTCCGCATAATCCTGGAAAAAGGCATGGAATATAAAGTGCCCACTCACCACCTTTTCCTTGATTTTAAATGTGCTTATGACAGCGTCCTTCGCCCAAGACTGTACCAGGCCATGGAGGAAATGAGTATACCACCTAAACTCATTAGGTTGGTAAAAATGACGATGGCGGAAGCCTCAGGAGTGGTCCGTATTCAGTCTGAAATATCCCCTGAATTTAAGACAAGTAAAGGGCTAAGGCAAGGTGACGCTCTCGCCTGTCTCTTATTCAACCTGGCCCTAGAGAAAGTAATCAGGGATTCCGGTATTCAGACCTCAGGGACCATATATAATAAATCCGTCCAAATACTGGCCTACGCGGACGACGTAGATATTATTGCGCGTACAGTCCCTATGTTACAGAATGCCTTCCTTGCATTCAAAAAAGCAGCATCTTCCATGGGTCTTGTCCTAAATCAGGATAAGACAAAATATATGTATGTTGGAAGTGGCAATGGTCCCCCAGGAAACAGTATTCAGATTGGTCCTTTTACTTTTCAAAGGGTACAAGAATTTACCTACCTTGGTTCCCAGGTCACCTCCACTAATAATGTTTCGACGGAGATCAGCAGAAGAATTATGGCTGCGAACAGATGTTATTTTGGCCTGGTAAAATACATGAAGAGCAGCCTGATCTCCAGGAGAACGAAAATCAGGCTGTATAAAACCCTCATCCGCCCAGTAGTGATGTACGCTTCCCAAGCTTGGATTATTTCCAAAAACGATGAAAAGAAACTCCTTGTATTTGAAAGAAAAATACTCAGGCGCATTTTTGGCGCAGTGAGGGAAGGGGATACATGGAGAAGGCGAAAAAACAAGGAGTTATGTGAATTGTATGGGGAAGCGGACGTCGTACACACTATTCGACTATCCAGGCTGAGCTGGGCTGGCCATGTGGCGAGGATGGAGGAAAATGAGATACCAAGGAGGATTTTGGATGGGGGAATAGGTACGAAAAGAAAGGTTGGCAGACCCAAACTTAGGTGGCTTGACGGTGTGACCAACGATGCGAGGAGCATCTTGGGTACTCGCAACTGGAGAGCAGCTGCAACTAGCAGAGACACCTGGATTAGGCTCATTGAGGAGGCCAGGACCCACCAAAGGTTGTAGAGCCATGAAGATAGATAGATAGGTGAGTGTGACCAATATATAGTGTGTTTGAATGTGAAATATCGTCTAAGAATTTAAATTTCTTGCAAGCTGAAAGTGGTACATAGGAGAAAAACTATAATGGCATTTTTTATATGCGAGCTTAAATACAAATGATAATTCTATTGAAATACGAATATTATCTTCTATTTTGTCTTCTTTTTTTTAATAAAAATGTTGTGTGAAAGTTTCAAATAAGATGAGTTAGGTGAAACATTGAAGAATATCGGTCAACCGGAATTGTGGTTTCATCGAATAAGATTTCTGATTTTTCAGGGCTTACTCAAAACGGCTTTTATGATTTTCTTTAAACTTAGAATACCAACTGCACATTTACCTAAATCTATCTATCGCTTTTACATGAAACATTTTTCCGAAAAAATTGATTTTAGGGAGACGTTCTGTGTGCAAATGTGTTGAGGACTGTCTGCTGCCTACTAATCACATTTAGCTAGACAACCCCTTTTATCCAGAAAATTAATATAAAAATACGTGGTTCTCCACCTCGTACTTTAATATACTATAAATAAGTAATTATTCTTCTATACAGCTCTGATTTGTGGCAAAAAAGAAAACTGAAACACAACGTTAATTAAGAATAAAACTACAAAATTTACTAATAGATGCAGTGATTAAATGAACCTTATAATCCAAGGTGATTATAGGCCTTATTTGGACGTGTGCTTGAGACTGTGGACCAGAAAGTGCCAGAAAATGGGAGTTCGACTAGGGGAAGATCGATAAATCTTGAATCTACTTTTTGCAAATCATGGTTCTGATAGCCCAAGACGAAGAGGATATAAATTACGTGGCCAGAAAACTGGTAGAAGAGCATAGAAACTGGGGCTTGAAGTAAACACTGAAAAGAAGAGCTACATGACTGCAACTCCGACCAATGAATATCAAATTAAAGGACAAATTTTAAATAAAGTGACCAGTTTTAAGTACTTGGGATCCTATCTGCAACTGGATGGCACTTCTGAATTAGATATGGAGAAGCGGGTTAATTGCTAGGAAGGCAATAGGGATGTTAAATTCTGTACTGTGGAATAGCAACATCCAGATGATTACCAAAAGGCACTTCTATAGTACAGAGTATCTTGCTGTATGCGGCAGAAACCTGGACAGTGAGCAACAAGATGCAAAGTAGATTACCGCAACAGAAATGCATTTCTGGAGACTATCCGCAAGAAAATCCCGAAGAGAGAAGAGGAGGGATTCGGAGATAAAGAAAATCGTCGAGAGAAAGAGCACAATCTTAGAAGAAATTAAAACAAAAAATTAGTATGGTTCGGTCATTTATAAAGAATGCTAGAAAGCAGAATCCCAAAAAGAATAATGGAATGGAACCTCCAGAAGACGAAAAAGAGGTAGGCCGAGAATATTAATTGTCGGTTAAATGTACAGGTTGCTAATGATGATGATTGTATTTGTTGTACGACATGCTTTATGTATGGGTACGAATTACTTTTTATTTTACGTGGTCTAAGGAAACCTCAAATTTGAGGAAAAAATCCTTAAAAAAAAAAAATAGTAATAATCCAAGGTTGTTCACAACATAGCAAACTTATAAAACAATCAAGCTCCTTCATATACTAGTATGAACCTTTTGAGAGGAACATTTTTTTGTTGCCGAAAGTAGCAAATGCAACTCGATGGGATGATTGAAATAATCTATGGAAAAGGAAGGAAAATACTTTTCTCTTCCTCCAACTCTGGTTTTGTTCTCGCTTTTTCCTGTGTTACCATCAGGAAAAACCTGGTAATTCATACAGGTACCTAAACAAATCAAGGACTTAATAGAAATCTAAATGTTTTTTTTTCTAATACATTTCAACCTTTATTAATTCCTTCGCTGTGTTAGTGGCGTTAGAACCAAGTCATTTTCGTTGATGTTTTTTTCCCCAGGTATAGCGCAATTCTTAGCTCGAGTTAGGTGTTAGTTATACCAGCTGATCCGGTCTTCTCGCCTAAACAGCGAGTTACATACGACTTAAACAAGTTGTGTAACATACGATTTATAATAATTTTAAACATAAATGATTAAGACCAATAGCATTTATGTGAGAATAATTAAAATGAATCGACATTAATGATGGCTTGGGCACGTAACTGAATGATAATGTACAAGATAAAAGTATAGAGAGATTATAAACATGATAAACTTTAAAGCGAGAGAAGTTTCCAATTGAAAATTCACATTAATCTATGAAGTTAATACAAAGAAGAAAGGGGAGGGTTTTTGTTAACATCAATCAATTCCACGTCCCCCATATAATATAAAATGAAATCGTCCAAAACAACAACCATTGCGCCATAGATTGCTACAGACACAAATTTTGCAACCATGTAAATGATAAACCTGTTGAACAGAATATTTTTTTATTTTAAACATAAAATCTTTATTATTATTATTTTCATCAGAAATGTCACTCTGCTTGGACTTTCCGGTACAACTGGTGTTTTAAATAACTGTTGCCCCCTGTTACTTCTTTGCCTTAAAGTAGTAACAAATCTAGAAAACTGATGAAACTTATGCAACATTAAATTAACCGAATCTCTTTCCATAAAAATACGATAGAATCGGCCTTAAAATTTCTATTCAGAGTAAATTATAAAGAAATAGTCTTCTTTATTAGAGAAAATTTCACTCCTACCCGGGGTTTTTCCGGCACTTAAGGCGTCATCATCCTAGAAGTTTAAAGATCCTGAGATCTACAAGTGTGTATCCCATTCTAACAGCACCATCAATACTTCTATTGATTTCTCCAACAATCACACACTATAAAAAGAGTCTGCAGAGTAGTTTGGGTTTAACGTACTCACCGGACAAACTCTAGATTCACCCAATTGCCCAAAACTAGCTATCAGCTACAATAGATCTCCAAGGTCTCAGTAGATTTTGCTTTAAAACACTTTCTCTTATATCTCTAACATCTAACTTAAATCCCTGATATCGTAAATCTATAGATTTGCGAAAAGAGTGCTGATTACCAAGCTAAATCCATTGTGATCTCTGAAAATCAAATGTGTGGCCACTTTGCATTTCTGCCTTGATTTCTTTATACTAATTGTGTGTAAAATTATATTGAGTTGAACTAGAGTTGCTAAATTTTATTTGTAGGTACGCTATACTCAAATAGTTTTACCTCTGCAGATCCTATTTGCATTGATGCATACGTTGTTGGGAGTTGTCAATATTAGTGTGATTCTGGTTGTTAGACTGCGCTATTACTGGGATCGCCAAAATCTCTGAAGAATTGGCTAAAGACCACTTCTCCTTTTTATAGAGTAGTGGAGGTATCCGTGGGATTAATTCTAATTAATTCGGTTGAAGATTAGTGACAGTGAAAAACTTCTCAATTCTTGTTTATTGCGTTATTTTACTTGAGGGTTTGTATCTAAGATGGTCACTATCATCTACAAAAAGAACTATTTTATAACAATGAATAAATGGTAATATTTTGTGAGTTATATTGTATAAAACTCATATACATTTGTCATTATAATGACATAACATGTAAACCATTGTCATTTATTCTTCATTACTGTAAAATATTTTCTTTTTGTGAATTGATGATGCCCTTCTCAGGTCGAACTCTTAAGGAAAACAATACTTCCTCTTACTAGAAGTAAGAGAAAGTAATAAAGCAATAAACAAGAACCGAAAATAGTTTCCAAATCGCCAGGCCTTAAGTTACAAGATAATAATGCGGCAAAGGCCAGAGGGGTTTTTTAAAAAAATATTCTTTACTTGTACTAAGTTTCCGTTACCATGGTGCCCCTCTTCAGGCGTTCTTTAGCGTAGAATAGTGCTGAACTAATTCTTTTCAATCTATACGTTCTCAACGTACATTCCTCTCTTTTATCCTATAGAGCTTCTGAAGACAGTCACCAATGGTACCCGAAACGTGAAACAAGAATTTTTTTTTGTTTAAAAACTCCTATGTCATTGATATATAATCGTCTCCTCAAAACCTGAAAAGTTTTCAGATTACAAATTCTCACTTTAATAATTCCACTTCTCAGAATCGTATAATGATATTATTGAATTAAATGATGATTATCTATTTCCGAAAAGATTTATCCATAAAAATAAGTTTTTGGATGATATAAACAAATTTCTTTTTATTAAAGATAAAATTTGTTATATTTATCCATCGAAGAAATAAACAAAATTAGCTTCCAGGTCAATTAGTAACTAGAATGTAATAGATTAATTTCATTTCTGCAATATCTTTTTTTGTGAAACATTCAACTTTTTTTTTTTGCAAGCAAGCATTATGCAAGCTTCAAAATAAAAATGTTATACCGGAATTCAAAGCCCATTAAATACATGTACACGTTAGTATCCCAAAAATTTAATTAATAAAAAAATTAAATCCAAATTATTAGATTAAAGAATTATCACTATTGTTATTGTTACAAAAAAACATGCATTTAATACTTAAATTCTAAAAAAAAATACTGAAATTACAGAAAACCAACTTTTTGGCCCCTCCAAAAAATAAACTAAAGTAATTGGAGACAACACTAACCTTCGTAGTTCTTCTTGTGAATGTGCCAAAGCTTGGGCTACTCTCTCCAGACGTAAACTTCTTGCTGTAAGAGGACTTGCAGCTCCGCCACTCGCTTCACTGCTCGGCGGGACGCCACCAGTGCCTGGCCCACCACCGCCAAGTGATTGTAGTTCATCGGACAGATCGCTAGACAGCTGGGCAAGCTGCAACTGACATCCACAATGATTTGCTCACAAATACTTCTTTAAAGGTTATATATGGGTTTTTCAATTTCACTCTTTTATAATCAATAATTTTTTTTTTAAATAAAGTTTGCTAGTTACGATTTATTTTGTGTGTGTATACAAAAAATTGAACCACATGCATATGACTGAGAAAAGTAGGACTCAGAGAACAGTTTATTGCTACTAGAGGTAATTGCAATCTCGATCTTTCATCTCAGTCTAAGACATCAAGTCTAATTATAGACTTTTTAACATTTCCTTCCGAATTTCACTTCAGATAGTCCAGAAATGCTTTTTAAGTACGTACATCTTATAATACATTCCTCTGTAACTTTTCCTTATCATATGTATGAAACATTATCGAATTAATTATATATCTAAGTAAATTTATTTGACTATTCAATTTGATAAAACTATTTCAACAACTCTAATGCCTAACTATATAAACCATTAAGTATCCTTTCCAGTCCATACCAACCTTCCGGCGCAAAGAACATTTAATTGTAA
>JAAEAF010000474.1:0-182909 GCA_011037195.1 Triatoma infestans
CAGAGTTTGGTTATTAATTTTACATAAAAAGAAAAGCAAAATTGCATATAACAAAGAAAATTACTATTTTACTATTTTGTTTTATTATAATTATTACTTATGAAATTATAGGTATTAATGATTGGTTTTATTTCTATAATCTAGAGCTTGTTGAACAAATTTTACAAAAACAAGGCAATCAGTTATATTGGAGAGGTAAGAAATAACAAACTGTGATGAAAGTGAACCCATTCTAAAGTGTAATTGACGAATATGAGCCAGTGCAGAACATTGACATAAAAAGTGGAACATATCCTCTCGTTCATTTAGATTACACAAGTGGCACCACTCTTTATCCTGGTCTTTATTGCACCATGGAACACAATTTAGATTGAGTAATTCACCCCTTATTTTGAACAATAGACTCAAATCTTTAAGATTAACCTCTTCATTTAGACCAACATTATATGTAGAGAGATCCCTATTAGTATCCAACAGCTCTTTATAAAGAAGGAAACGATCAGACTTCAGAGCACGACTCACAGACTCCTCCCGATCACTTGTTCTGATTTTCTCTAGCAAGACTGAAGCATAAGTTTTCCAGTCTGATAAATTATCTAGACTAAAACTGAATTCTATTGAGTATTTCTGCAAAAGAACCGACCAGCATTTAAACAATAGAATATTCTTTTTAACAACTTCTGAGGCTACAATCTTCATTAAACGGGAATCAGGAGAAGAAAAAATTTTAGAGCAATATTTAATATGAAGACTTAATGTGAAGAAAAAAACTGTGTTGATGGAGCCCTCAAGATGAATTATGTAGTTAGGAGTAAAACTGGGCAAAGCAAACACTTTTTTAACAAAATATCTTTGAAATTGCTCTAATTCTTCATAACGCTGGTAGCCCCAGACTTGGGCAGCATAACATAATATTGACCGCTGTACAGTGTTGAAGACTTGATATTTGGATTTTAATGGAACTTGATTGTGAAAGAGAAAGCGGGACCAGACCCTATTCAGCCCTAACTTAGCTTGTGATATTTTGTCATTCAAGTGTTGACGAAAGGAAAGGCGAGATGTTAAAACAACACCAAGATATTTATAAGAATTGGTGACCTCTATTAGTGAACTTTTAAAACTCCATTTTTCTAAGGAACCAAGTCTTCCGCCTTTCCTGAAGACAACCACTTTCGACTTGCTTAAATTTACTTTTAAGTTCCACTGGTCGCAATATTTTTGTAAAGAATTGATATGCCATTGTAAGCCTGTAGGGCTATCGGAAATGAGGACCACATCGTCCGCGTACAATAGCGCTTTGACTTTAGTGTCACCCACGGGGACTCCACCCTCTAGGGTGTCAGGTAGGTCGTCAAGGAATAGAGAAAATAATAGTGGGCTTAAAAGGCAGCCTTGTCTTACTCCTCCAGACACATCAAAAAAATCAGAAATGTCCTCTCTCCCTCGCACCGCAGAGCACGAATTGGAATACAGGTTATTTAAAATGTTAATAAATTTTGAAGAAATTCCAAGATTTAAAAGTTTCAGTATTAACAATTTATGATCTACTGTATCAAATGCTGAACTAAAATCAACAAAAAAACAATAGAGTTTTGACCTTTTGTCAAGAATTTAATATTTATAAGATTAATTAAAACAAATAAATTGTCTATTGCCGAGTATCCTTTTCTAAAACCAGTTTGGCAATCGCTTAATAAATTATTTTGCTTTATATATGTTTCAAGGCGCGAGAGTAGGAGACCAGTAAAGATTTTACACATAGTATTTAAACAGGAAATGCCCCTGTAATTAGTTACATTATTGACATCACCTCGTTTGTATAATGGAAATATTATGGACTGACCAAAAGTTGCCGGGGTGCTTCCTATTTCATATATATAATTGAAAAAATCTAATAATTTCTCCAGAAATATTGCAGGAGCATGTTTGTAAAATTCGTAAACAATTTGATCAGGACCTGGAGCTTTATTGTTTTTAGCTGTGGTAAGAACAGAAATCAGTTCCTCATAAGTAAACGGAGAATCTAAAACTGGAGAGGCAATATATGGTTGCGCATACAGAACAGGATCGGTTAAAGGAGGGTTAAGCAAAGTTTTAAAATGAAGTACCCAATCATCCAAATCAATATTATTACCGCAGATAAACTTTTGTGTTTTAAAAGTATTTACCAGATACCAGAAGTCTTTGGAGTCTTTTACTGCTTTAAACTGGTCTACTACTGACCGAAAATATTCTTTTTTTTTATTAAAGCAAAGTGTCTTATAATCTCTTCTTAAATTACAATAGGCAGTTTTGACTGTTTCAGAGCTAGATGAACGAAATAAGTTTAATAATTTGAACAATCTTTTCCTACAACGGAGGCATTCATAATCAAACCAAGTTTTTTTGCGAAAAGACCGAATATAAGAAGTATTATGTTTAGAGGAAATACAGGAACTTAAGATACGAAACGTAAATACTTCCGCATATTTTGTGGATCAGCAGGGAACGAGGACATCACAGAAATATGTGTTTCCAAATTCATTTTATAACATTCTATATGTCTTTGTAACCAAGGCAACTGAGGTATGAGAGGTAACAGCTGGGAGGAGTAAGAGAGGTGTAAGAATCTGATTTCAGATTCAACGTTAAAGAAAGCGGGAGGTGATCTGAAAATATTTTCGGTATGATTTGAAAGTTCTCAACAAGGGAGATACATTCAAACGAAACACAACAAAAATCAATAACTGAGGAGCCCATAGCACCGATAAATGTATACTCACCCTCCAAGTCACCTGAAACACGACCATTCAACACAGTTAAATCAAAATTATCAAATAGTTCCAACAGTTGAGTTCCATTACTGTTTAATATTCCATCTTTGGTTGTTCTAGTAGGGAAGACCCTAGGATTATCTACAAACAAGTCATCTGGAAGAGTCTGTGAGTCCCCTATTCTGGAATTAAAATCACCAATTAAAATTATTTGTCTGCTTGAGAAGTGCTGAAGTAAGTTTTTTAAAGTGTTAAAGTCACGATCCCAAAAATTACAGTTTAAATATACTGGAACTACAGATATATGTGAATTTTTTCTCCTAATATTTATAAAACTGATGCCTGCATATTCAGAGAAATAAGCTAACTTTTGAAAAATGTTAAGTTTAATACCATAAACAGCTCCACCTATAAGCACGGCCATATTTAGAATGTTTAACCCAAATTAATTTGTAATCTGAAAAGTAACTTGTATAAAAACTAAAGCAATCTTTTGTGACAAAAGTCTCTAGAAAAATAAATACATCATAATTTTTACGAAAAAAATTAAAAAAGAACTGATCATGCAACTTGTTTTTTAAGCCAGCAATATTAAGAGAAACAGAAGATAAATTCTTAGTCAAAACTTTTTTTTTAACCAGAGTCAAAGTTTTTATTCACGTCTTCCTGGCAGACATCGAGTCCTCAAGAAACTGGTCCTTTTGCCGATGACAACGCCGGTTGATTGATTCTTCGAGCACCTTTTTGAGAGAAGTAATCCTTAGGTAAAGTGTTGGCAATAAGAGATGAAACAAAGGCGGAAAGATCCGCTCCCACTATTTCATTTAGTTTGGTAATCCCATTCACTCTGCCAAACAATACTCCAGTATGATTGAACCAGAAAAAATTTTCTCCTTCAACAACCAAACAATTAGACTTGAGAAAAGTTTTTAGGCGCCCATTTAATCTTGAAATCTCCTTGCGCATTAAAAGGAGTTTATTTCTCTTAATTCTTGTACTTACGGATAAATCTTGATGTATAACAAAGCCAGAGTTTCTCAAAATTCGGGCAGCACTGAGAACGTTAATTTTATCTTGTTGTCTTATAAACGACACCATTATTGGGCAATTAGAATCAGGAGAACCGAGTATTTTATTTTACGAATAAGCATGAATATTTTCGATTTGTACATTAACTTTTAATACTTCGGTACAAAACTCAGTAACAATCTGGGTAAAACTTTTGTATAAATTGCACTTAATGCCTTTAAAAATTAAATTGCTCCGGCGGGATTTATTGTCTAATTCCTCCATAAGATTTTCATTTTTCAATTGAACTTCCTTCAAGTAATCCACGTCTTTTCTTAATTGTTTATTTTCTTCTTTAAGAGAAATAAAAGAAGTTTACATCCTCCTTTGTGGGTAGGAACTTTAGTTTTGAGTCCAAAACATCTGAAATAATGGAGAGAATCAGGGGAACTTCTAGCTCTCTTCAAATTAATATTTGAAGAACTTGTTGAGAGATGATCGAGTTTATCTGACAATAGAAGGTTAAAGAAAAATTTTTTTTATTTTTATATTTTGCCATAGAAGCAAAAATGACGCCACTTGTCGCAAGCACCTCATAAGTGAAAATTATGCTTTGAGAGAAGCAGTAAAGAATTATACAAAACAACTGACATGACTATAGGTGAAAAAACGACTGAATGGTAGTAAAACATAGAGTTCATAGAAGAAAATTAGCAAGAGGCACAAAAAAAAATTTACTCACACGATTGGTCGCATGCACCCAGCACATGAAATAACGCCTTCACAGCTTCAAACCACGCGAGCCAGCAACCAAGGGCACACTGACCGAAGAGGGAACTAAAATTAGTGATGGGACAGTTCGAGCGGAGTCGGTTCACTGGAACGAATCCAGTAGCGGAACGAGTTGATTCAAATCCCTATTTTTAAATAAACTGATTCCAGCAAAATTAAATGAAATTTTTTTTATTTAAAATTAAATTAAGGCAGGTATAGCACGAAAATTAAGTATTAAACTGAGTTGCATGTTGAAAGAACCAGTGACAGGATTCTAACTTAATATTTTGTAACCTCAAACCATACTAACAATCCAGGTGAGCTTAAAATACAGATGGTTGGGCGGTGGGAGTGAATTCCTAGTATAATTTTTTACGGTCAATATTTCATAGATTGAATAACCAGTATACACTAATAATGAATTATTTCCATTGCATAGAAGCATAAATTATATTTCGACAAAAAATTATATTCAACTTAACAATATTTTTTCTAAATATATACATATAGAGAGCTATCTGGTGTTAGAAAAGCGAAGATGGATTCAGTTACAGGCAGCAGTGAACTTGGAACGACTTTCTGAATCTGACTCCAATCTGGGCACTCTCATTGGTTGAATCCCTGGAACCGTCTGGACCCGAAACCGGAGTTGATTCAGATTATTTGGTTCCGGAGTGAACGAATAAATCAAATCACTGAATCTAGCCAATAGAAACGCTTGAAATGGAACCGACTCCACGAACTCGTTCCAAAGGCAATGGTGCCTGTAACTGAATCCATCTTCACTTTACTAACACCAGATCGCTCTCTACGTTTATATATTATATTTTTTAAATATTCTACAAGGTTTATTTGAAAGAACTGAAAATGTTAATCAGAAAAATAATAAAAAAAAGTTACAATCACTCTAAAAAAATATATAACAAATGAATGAGATACATGAAGTTTCATTTCATGAAAAAATATTTCTAAAGGGCATGAGAAGTGGGTATGGAAGGTGGAGGAGACTAAAAATATTAATCAGTTTTCAGATTTCAGTTACTGGTCAGAGTCCGAGATGGAGCCAGTGTTAAGTTACAAACGATCAAATAAGAAATCAAATTTAAAAAACTATCATTGGTCATATCTAAAATTAAAAATTTAATCGCCCAAACTTTACTTATTAATTCAATAGTAAAATTTGGTTTAGTTGTAACTAAAAATTAAATTTTTAATCAACAGATCAGTTTTCCACAACTAAAAATTAAACAATTCAAAATTGAATTGATTAAATTAGATTAAAAAATTAATTCAATCAATAAATGATTAAATTTTAAATTGAATGCACAAGTGCATGATTACTTTTTGGTATAATTAATTATATAAATATTTTAATATTTAATAGATTATTTTTCTTTTAACATACAAAATCTGTTTCTAACATGAGAGCCGGGACCAGCTTTTTTTACTACACACTACCATTAGGAATTACCATTATAATTGGAATTACATATATATAATTGCTAATTATTAGTGTACTGTGTGTTTATTAGCAAAAAATGCAATTTTTTACTAACTGATGAAGTTAATTACATATAAAAAATTTAATAAAAAACCTGAAGGAAAAGGAACCGTGGAACGAGTTTATGGAGTCGGTTCCGATCCTGGAACCGATTCAAATCCAACGAATCCGATGGCGGAGTCGTTTTGCCCATCACTACTAAAAATAGGAAGCTACCCGAAATGAGGTTTCCCCCCACTCGCTCTCTTGGGCGCGGGAAAAAAAATGTTTCCCTATGCACCTCACAGAAACATGCGACTAACGGAAGGTTAATAAAATACTCCCTGGCCAGGTTTCAGTAAGTGAATTCAAATTTATAAATTTATCTCTTTGCTTAAAACGGAAACGAAAAGTCTAAAGAAACTTATTAATTTAAGTTGTTTAATTGTATAGTTTCTTAAAAAAACACAGATAATACTTGTTGTGATGATCATAAGGTCCACAGAGTTTTCCACTTTCCACGGGAGTTTTCTCTTCAGTTGGGAGACAGTCACAGATCCTTCCCTCCGGTTTTTCGACAACTGTTTTCCGGCAGTTTTCAGCTCGACAACGTGGTTACCACAGTCTCCAAACTAATAATTTCACTGTACTTTACAGGAAAAGAAAATCCGCCTAGGCTCACTCACACAAAAAAAAGTGGCAAAAAACTGACTTACACCTGCCCTGCCACTAGCTTCAGAGCTGACTAACTCAATCTGAACTACCCTCTTCAGACGCGCGCACCTCTTCACTTTATTTACTTTACTACTGTTTATGACTATTGTTAACAACTGAACTTTAGTTCTCTTACTGAGAATTTACAAACAGATCGGCACTAAATAAAGCCGCCAGCTATGTTTTTATTTTGCCTTTAAAACCCATTAGTTCCCAGCGTACCTTATATGTCCCACAAAACAGTTTCCACTGTGAACAGACTTGCACGGAATGTTTGCATGCATGGACTTGCAAGAACCTGTCAACACTCTACAGGGTGTATACAATTTTTTAGTTCAAATTTTTTATTCATACAGTGAGTATTGTCCGAGATATTGAGTCACAAAGTGTGTTAACTTTTTCTTCAATCAAAAACATGGCCGCAGTTGACGAAAAGTAAGTTTTATGAAAATAATTATAATTTAATTTTGAGAAAAACTTTTTATTTTATTACTAGATAAACTAATAAGTGTTTTGCGTTGTTTACTTTCCATTAAAATATTTTTGTGATAATGAAATATTTCAAAAATCTTTGATGTACCATAAATGGTACACTAGGCACTAATATAGTCTTTTTTTTTTTAGAAACAGTTCGTAAATAAAGTAAGTAGTTTTTCTCTCATTTTTAGTTAAGTTTTTAGCGATCAGTAATGAATAAAATATTTTTAGGGCATTAGCAGCCATTCTTGAACCAGGCTTGACTGTTCAGCAAGCATTGGATAGTGGAATTTGAAGAGGATAGTGAAAGTAACGAGCATATAGGAAACTTATATATTGCTCCGCCTGACGCCAATTTGCTTACTGATGAGGATTCAGCAGATGAAGATACTGGCGGAGATCCTGACAATTTAAATAGAAGGCAATTGTTGGCAGAAGCAGAAATAAAAGCTACTCAAGAAAACTTCTACGAGGATCTGATAGAAAATAGAATCCATGAATGGATAAAGGGCGACCTTGAGTACATACCTAGCCCTTTCTTTGCTAAGTTAGTGGAAAGTATTAGTACATTGCGTGCTAGACTGTCTCACTGGAGTCGTCCCCTCCATGAATTCTAAAGAAAATTTCTTTTCTCAGTCGTAGTTTCTTCCCCACTTTTTGTTTACAACTCTTTAAGCTTTAAAATCCGCTCTTTAACTTTTTAAATCCCTATTTTAAACTTTTTAAATCTCTATTTGATTAGTAACTGTCTAAATTTCCAGTGAACTAATTTTTAGCTGTAAGTAAAGCTTAATATAATTCTATTAAAGGTTTGTTAAAAAAAAAAAAATACCAAAAAACAAAAAATTATATTTAAAATATCTGAAACAAATATACAATTAAAAACGTAATAAAAAAAACACTTGAAAGAAAATTAGAATGTTTGTTTAGTGTGATATATCTCCAAACACGGCACTACACACAAGCCTTGCTTGCAATTTTCCTAACTTTTAATAATTATAAACACTTAAAAATTATGCAGATAAAACTAAAAAACGCAATAAAAACTAATGTATACTCGAAAATAATAAAATACTAAAAGTTTAAGTAATAGAAAATTATATTGAAAAACTGCAAAAGAGAAGTTATTCAAACAGACGCAAACTACAATGACAAACATATGTAGGTACACAAGGGTTGTTTGGAAAAAGGATGGATAATAAACCCAAGAAA
The DNA here is from genome assembly GCA_011037195.1 of Triatoma infestans. Taxonomy (NCBI): domain Eukaryota; kingdom Metazoa; phylum Arthropoda; class Insecta; order Hemiptera; family Reduviidae; genus Triatoma; species Triatoma infestans. The sequence goes on from JAAEAF010000474.1 coordinate 8,419, forward strand.
TTTGCCGACAAAAAGGTCGCAAGGGATTATTGCCATCTTTTATTTTAGTATAACATAATAGGCAAAAGAAAATATTGTGAAAATTGTACAGATGTCGATGAGAGATTTAAAAATGATGGCGCAATTATGAGAGACTAGCAAAAAGGTTTGTTGCCATCTGTTGCCATTTAAGTGAAATAAAAATATTCTATGGATAACTATGGATGTATAGATGTCACTGGAAGAAGTAAAAAAATATATACTTTCATATGGGAATAGGAAAGATACGAAAAAGCATCAAACCAATATATGTGGTATTAGCCTGTGCGGGAGTGCTAGTCCAATACACATAAATGTGGTATTAGCCAGTGGAGAACGTCAAGTGTACACGCATTAATGTGGTATTAGCAATGAAAGGGCTAGAAATTTTCCTTCGCCAAATTATGAAAAATTTATAGACAAGACTACAGTACAATTATTTGAAATGTTTATAGACAATGACTTAATTGACTACATTACTAATGAAACAAATAGATACGCTTTATTTTTGAATGTGCCAAATCCAGAAGTGAGCCCAGAAGAAATTAGGTGTTTTATTGGTGTTCTAATTTTGAGTGGCTATGTTAGCTTGCCATCAAAGAGAATGTATTGGGAAGAACCAAGATGATACCCACAATAAACTAGTGAGCCAGGCAATAAGAAGAAATCGTTTTGAACAAATTCTTCGTTTCCTACACCTTGCAAATAACGAAGAGTTTATGGCTGGAGACAAAGTATGGAAAATAAGACCTTACGTTGAAAAACTTGAACAAAAAATGTATGGAAAATTTTATACCAGAGCAGAATTTGTCATTTGACGAAAGCATGGTTAAATACTATGGCAGGCATGGTATAAATCAATTTATCCGTGGCAAGCCCATTCGTTTTGGCTACAAAATATGGTCTCTAAATACACCAGATGGGTATCTAGTAGATTTTGAAATATACCAAGGTAAATCAATATCCCACGACAGAATGGCTGAAAAAAAAGTTTGGGAAAGCAGCTGCACCACTGATTACAATGATTAAAAATTTTCCTCCTGAAAAAAGGAAATTAGCCTATAATTTGATAATCTTTTCTCCAGCTTCAATCTCTTATCATTTTTAAAAGCTAATGGTTACGGAGCAACAGGTACTATAAGAGAAAACCGGATACCTTCGACATGTATGGTTTCAAAGAAAAGTGTAGTCATGAGCAAAGAAAGAGGATACTATGAACATACACTAAGCAAAAACTGATGGAACATTGGTATGTAAGTGAAAGGATAATTCAGTTGTGTGTGCGGTATTTAATGTATATGGCGTTACTCCGATAACAAGTGTTAAAAGATATTCTCAAAAAGCATAAAAAACATATTCAGGTTGCACGTCCTGCTCTTTTAACACAATATAATCAAATACATGGGAGGCACAGATCGAATGGATCAAAATATTAGTCAATATCGAATCAGCATCCGAAATCAAAAATGGTACTGGGCTCTGTTCTCATGGCTTCTAGGTGCAGCTATCCATATAATTCGAGGATTTTATACAGAAAGGCTGTTCGAGATATTCCGCAGATTGATTTCAGAAGAGAAATAGCCCAAGTATATTTAAAAAAAACATATGCAAACCTTTCTAAAAGACCAGGGAGAATACCAAAATCATCATCAACGAAAGCTATTGCTTTAGATAGAAGATATCATCTTGTAGGAAAAATTGCTAACAATAAAAGGAGAAGATGTGCTGATGCTAACTGCACTACAAAAGCGCGTACAGAGTGCGTAAAATGTGAGTTGGGTTATGTGTAGATTGTTTTATTAATTATCTATCACTCACAGTAATTAACTATTTTAATATTTCAAGGTGTGCTGTATATTTGTTGTGGTGGTTGGTTCCGCAGAGCTGGAAAGCATCAGAGACATTTTCCGTGGTAGCCTGCTTCATTTTGTGGTCATCGACGGTTTCGGGGTTCGCCATCTCAGGATGCGTTTTTTTCAGTGTGTGCCACAGACTGACAGAGACTTAGTTTGAGTTAGTTCTGTGAACTTAAGAAAGGGGCGAACGCCAGAAACCGGTCGATGACCACAAAATGAAGCAGGCTACACGGAAAATGTCTCTGATTCTCCGTTAGTGTGAAACTAAGTCTCTGACGAGTCTGTGTTGGCACACTGTCTGAAAAACGCATCCTGAAGATGGGCGAACGCCTAAACCGGTCGATGACCAAAATGAAGCAGGCTACCACGGAAAATGTCTCTGATGTGCTGTATATATTTATAAACTGTCAAGTAGTTCAAATAAAGTTTTATTTTGAAATTGTACTGAGAATTAATTTTCCAATTTTTGCTCTCATTAGTTCCCAGAGGGCCTACTATAAGGTACACCTCATAGTGTACTTTAGAAAGTAGTGTACCTTTTAGTGTACTTTAGTATACTGATAGTGCTAAAAATTTTTTTTTTTTCTTTTTGGCATTATTTCCACCTCTTCTGATCAAATAATATAGACAAAATAAAAAGAAACGAAAAAATTAATAATTTGGGCACTAATGGGGTGCCTTTAATTTACTTTTAATTTTTATTAAACTTATAAAATAAAATTTGTCTTTACAAATTATTTTTATAACAAATTTATGGAAGAAAAGGGGCTGTAAACTGGCAATGGGATAAAATTTGAATATATCTATAACTTCTTCAACAAAGTGAATTATGAACATTAAAATATATGAATTACTATAACATTAAACATGAATTAACATAAAATTAATGTGAAACAATAAAAAGTTTTTCAACTAAAAATGTTTAAAATGTGTAAAAGAAATGGTAATAATAAATAAAAACCAATTATTTTTCTTTATTTTAGTGTAGACCTTCATTTCATCATTAGCTCCTAGGTTCTATACTGAAATATGTATCAAAAATGTTTTTAAGGGAAAAAACATGAAAGATGAAAAAAAATCTTGGTGATCTGCGTCATGTGGAATTGTTGGGTCCAAAATGTTAAATCTTTGTTCTGTTAAAACATATTTCTTCAGTTACAAATGATGACTGTAGCGAAAAATCTGGCAAAATTTAGAATAGGAATCAGTAGATGAGCTGGGGATAACGTGGATTCTTCCTTCTGGTATTGACAACGTTCCTTCATTAGCTTTTGTTTTATTAATGACTGACATTTCAAGTCCCGATCAAGAGCTAATTTCCGCAGTTCTGTGCAATATTCATGCTGAAGTAGATGATTTTTTTTTTTTTTTTTTTGCTCAGCTCGTACTTCTAAAGGAAGGAATTCCTTGACGTGTCCTTTAGTAGATTTATAACCATTTGAAGAAATACTTTCATCACTATCTATTCGCTGAAATTTATTCCAAAAAGGAAGCTAATCTAACAATTCCCCATTAAATTTCTTTAATTTTAATTTGTTTCGCTCCCTTCTATTGCTTGAAGATCAAGATATTGATGCAACATCATTTAACAATCGATTGACTTTGCTTCTTAATGATATTGAATTTAAAGCTAGATCAGGTTCTTTATTTAACGCTTCGTCAGTAATATTTTCTTTGTTATTGCTTCTTAGAAAAATGTCTGCGTTCAAGAGTGTAAGCTTTATAATTTTGATTTCCAATAATTCCAAATTTCGCATTTACTTCATCTATGATCACTTCATTTTCTTCTAAATTTTTCATCAAAACATTATAGCCTCTAGTAAATGAGCGCTCTAGTTAGGCGTCTGGCTTTTTAATTAGCTCTTCCAGCTTGGTGTTTTTATTTTTGCCACCCATAATTTCTAAGTAAATTAAATGAAACAAAGAGAAAAATTAAATTTACACACGATTAAAGAAGTCCTGTCACGGTCGCCAAATATTTAAAAAATAAGTGTGAACAAGTGAGAACAGTGCACTGAGAAGGCTCCGGGCGCAAATGACAACAGATGTTGAGACGCCTTAGAAAAAAAAAAAAAAAGAGATAATTTTATATATATTCAAAAACACTCATTATAGTTGCTTCAAAATGCAACTGAACTTTTATTCAAAAAATACAATATTCTCCTGACATAAAACAGTTCTGAATATCAATAACAGAAATACATAATCAATAATTCTAAATGTCTCAAAAATAAACACATCACCGTTTTATCAAGAATATTAATCTCTAACAAAAAAATATAAACCTTCTCCTTCCAAACTCATGCCTTCCACTGTTTACCAACGTTTCATTTCTGATAATTTTAAATAGTGGGGGGGGGCTCATACTAAACTCGATTCTTCACAATAATCATTATTATAAGTTGCGTATTTCCTTACTTATGGAATTCAGAAACATGAACAGCTGGCACATTTACATGACTAACCTGACAATTTTGTCCTGACATAATTTGTTTGTTAGAATTTGTGATGCATATAATTTATTTAAAATTGGGAAAATATGGTAAAGAAGTGTAAACGGTGGAAGGAAGTGTACGGTGAAGTGTAATCTCCAGCAGGAGGGTATGGTTGTGGATTTCGGCAGAATAAATAAGTTTCTGTTATTGAATATGTGGATGGATCCGCAGTGCTGGGATAACATCTGGTATTTTATCCGTCGTAGCATGCATATTTATTTTCTTGCTGACCGGATTTTCTGATTTTCATCTAACGTTAGAACAAATTCACCAAATTCGTTTAGAGAGTTCATTTCAACTTAAATGTTTCTGTTATTTGTTACTCACATTTGTTGGTTGTATATAATTATGTGGGGAGGTTATAAGATTATATTACTATTTGTATCATACACTTAATAGTAACATAATAATACATAGTAACAAGTACACATAGTAACATAACCTTATAACCTCCGTACATAATTATTATATACAAGCAGCAAGTGTGAGTAAGAAGTAACAGAAACATTTCGTTGAAGTGCACTCTCTCCACGAACTTGGTGAATTTGCACTGACGATGGATGAAAATCCGAAACCGGTCAGCAAGAAAATAAATATGCATGCTAAGACAGATAAAATACCAGAAGTTTCTGTTATCTGTATTAGGTAGTTGTACTTGTGTGTTCAGTTTTTTTAATTTAAATCAATGACTTCTTAAGTTACTATATTGTTTTTATATTAATCACTTTTATTTCCTTAATATACATAAATTACAAATATAATAAAAATATGAATATTTTTTTAATGTTAATTGTTTTATTATAATAAATAATTGTTCTAATATCAAACAAAAATAACTGCAGATAATTTATTACGCATGTAAAATTTTCTAATTATCATAACATTAGATCAGCGTTTTGCAATAAAATGACGTATTTAATTGGTGAAGATTATAATAGGTTATATATCATGGTCGCATTTTTTTTTTTTTATAACTTTTAACCAGTTATATTAATTTATATTTATTATTCATTAATTAATTTAATTCGGGCAATTATTACCGGCAGATTATGGCGAATTCGGACGATTTTTTTTTCTAAATTTATGACGCGAATATAATATTGAATTAAAGGTTGAAAACTATTTTCAATTTTTTGATATAACTTCAAATTTGGCATCCTATCTTAAAATTATATAAGTGCTAGAAGCAAGCGTACATTGTACTGAAATGGTACTTTAGAAGAAACTTTTAACATTGCACCATCTCCAAAATCCAATAACAAAAATAAGTTTCATTAAAAATGTTTTAAATAAAAAAGTGTTAGAGATTTATAAGAAAAATAAAATAAAATAAAAATAATACAGTAAAATCGTACTTCTGCTAAACAGATTTTGCATGAAACCTTCTTATTTGGACCTCTGATAATACTCTGAAACAGAATATCGAGTTTGTGCTTTCTACAATTTTTTTCATTTTAGAGATATTTTGTTCATAGACACATCCACCTCACACATGAACATAACTGGCATTTGCTGCCAGTATTCCAAAAGAGGAAGTATTGTAATCGTGTCAAATTATCTATATCGAGTTTTCACCGGAAATATCCATTATGAGGTCCCCTGAGTCCACAAAAAGTGGATTTTAGAAAATGAACAGCGTAGCTCAAAAACGAAAAATCGTAGAAAGTACAGACTTGATATTGCGCTTAGGGATATGACCATGAGATCCGACACTGGGTCTTCTGTCGAAATTCCTCAACCGGAAGTACCAGTTTATTAGTTTTTTTTTTTTTTTTTACCTTTTGGCGATTTTCCCAAAAAATGGCTCTGGCGATTTTCTTGAAACAATGTATATCTACTACATATACAAAGAGTTACAACTTTTATTTGAAACATTTCTCCTGATAATGTCATTTAAGGGCATTTTTGTGAGACGGGTGGGGTTATGTTTTTTCTCTAATGTGCCATCTGAGTTGATAATACAATTCTACCATCCAAACAAAATTAATTAGAAATAAATAGACGGCCAAAATTTCGTGTTTCAAGAAAATTAATAAACGGGAAGTGCGCTTTTACTGAACAGTTTTTAGTTTTCGGCGAATTTCATTAAAAATGTGATACTTTAGGATAAAAGCACTAGTCATTGACAGGGTCACCTATTTGTTGACACCCTAGAAAATAGTCAGTCAACATAAGGAGTGCGGCAGGATTGCAGTGTTGAGATTTGCGGAGCAACTACTCTGCAGCCATCTGGTGTTGCTGCCTGAGAACTAATCTCATTAGGAGTTTTGGAGAGGAGAGTGAGGTAGTTTAGTAATGGTGTCTGTTGCAGTACTGGAAAGCACATGGTTTGCGAAGTGAGATTTGTTAAGCAAGTATGATTACTTTGACTGATTACAATTCCTCTAGTACACTGTTTAAAAAAATCCTGCTATTTAGTTCGAGTATATAAACTATGTTCTTTTAATTTTTGTGTAAATAGTGACGAAAAAGGCGAGAGAATATTGTTAGGTTGTGGTGTTAATTACTGGTTCACTGAAACAAGCCTATAACCCTTAATTGACACCAAAGATGATGTGTGTTTTCATCTTGACTTTAATTTGAATTCTTTTTCTTATTGGTAGAATAATCTTTAAATATGGGTCACTTTTGTAGGATTTTTAATTCCATTGAATGAGCCCTACCAAAGGATGACAGGGGGTGCCAAGTTCAGATTGTTCAGGTGTCAGCTATTGATGTTTGATTCTAATGTCAAATTATTTATTTATTATTATCAATATTTTAGGCTAGGAAGATTTTGCTCTTTAGTCTAATGCAATGCTGTCTTTCATTTTAGGCCATAAAATGATAAAAAGACTAGAAAAATCCTTAATTACACTCCGAAGCAAATGGAAAACGCGATAGAGGATGTTAGAAATGGGTCTTTGTGAAATCAGCAGCTAAAAGACATGGTGTACCAAGAATTACCCTTCTGTACAAAGTGAACGGCAAAATTAAAAAATCCAGGATGGCACCAAACCCCATTTTTTTCACTAGAGGAGGAAGAGCTTCTTGTGAACTGGATCAAATCCTTGGCAAAGGCCGGCTTTCCAAGAATCCTAGTTCAAATCTGGTCATAAGTGGCTTAAGTCATTTTTAAATAGGCACCCCATGATTTCTCTGCGAACTCAAGAAAACTTAACAACCTCAGAGCATCGGTGTCAGCTGAAGACCTGCAAAACTGGTACAAAGAAATTTATAATTTCTTGCATGATGAAAATATTTTGAACGTACTAAGTAACCCAGAGAGGGTATATAATTCTGATGAGACTGGCATTTTTCTGAATCCAAAAGAGGGAAAAATTTTAGCGAAGAAAGGAGACACAAAAAGGTTTACCACAAGGTAAATCCAGACGAGAAAGATTACTGTTGATTACTAGTCATGATTACTGTCATGATAACAGCAAGTGCATCGGGTGTAATATTACGAAAGGGACCCGTCAGAAATTGCAACCAGTATTCCTTCAGACTGGGGAATAGGACGTTCAGAAAGTGGGTGGATGACTGGAACACTTTTTTATGAATTTGTCAGCGAGTGTTTTATCCATGGCTTGTCAGCAAAAACAAAAATCCCCCTGTGATTCTCTTCCTCACACATGACATTTCACCCTAGCGAATTTCGCGCTGAAAAAGGCATCATTCTCATAGCCCTTCATCCCAACGCAACACATTTGATTCAACCGATGGATGTTTCTGTATTCAGATCATTGAAAGGCTGATGGAAAGAGAAAGTTCACTCGTGGAGATTAGAAAACATGGATTCGCCGATTTTGAAAAAGAAAGATTTTGCACTGATCTTAAAAGCGGAGCTTAATGATATCCCTTTCACAGCCATCCTGAACGGCTTTAAGAAGTTTGGTTTGGTGCCTTGGAATCGTTCTGCTGTGGTAGACCATGAATCACTTTCTAGAAATGAAAATGTCCATGCGATTTCGGAAGTTGAGGTGAAAGGGAACAAGGTAGCACTCAAGAGTTTTAGAAGGTATTATTGGGAAAGAAAAATTGTTAGAATTTCAAGGAACTGAAGAATGGAAAGGAGAGATAAAAGATACATCTTTATTTTACGCGTGGAGAAAAATCAAAACCACAAGTACTGGCCATTACGAGATCCCTCAACTTGAGAAAAACATTGACCATTTTATTGTGCCCGAAGAACCACCAGAACCAAATAACACAGAAGCAAAATTCCATCAACAAGCAAAACAATTGATACAACACCAAACATCATCCCCAGCATTGAATACATAGGGCTAAAAGTATCCCCAGTAATGTCCCCAGCCCATTTAAAAATGCGCTTTTCTGGCCAGATGTTTCCACACTGCAGAAGAAGAGGAAAAGATACTTGTAGGTCATGGCAGGAATATCATAGAAATAAGTTAAAGAAGAAGTTAGATCTAGATGAAAGCAAGAAGTTAAAGGCCTTAGAATGACAAAAGAAGAAAGAACTGAAAGATGAAACAATGAAATTAAAAAGTAAGGCAAAGAAGACGGTCAGAAAATAGAAGAAACAGCAGCATGAAATCAGTTCATCGGAGGAAGAAGAAGAAAAATGGATTCCTTCGGGAAGTAGTACTGATGATGTGAGCATTCATCTTACTGACCAGTCAGAAACTGAAGATTTTGAACATCAGAACCGAGATGGTGACAATGACTTTCCGTTGTCTTCGAAGACGGACAACCTGTGACTTTGGAAAATCTTCCTCTGGAATGCCAGAAAAAGGCAGTGATTTGGCAGTGAATATACCAGTGAAAAATTTACCTCCAAGTGATAGAAAGTTTATTAAGAATTCACCTAGCCCAATGATGGTATCACAATTCAAAAAGATGCCTTTGTTATACAATAAGATGTCTTTAATGTTGATGCCCTTCGTATACCAAATTAGGAAGATGAAGAAATATTTCAAATATGTTCTCCAGATAACAGAGGTACTTGATGAAGATTGTGCCGGAGCAGTTACCCTCAATCGTTTAAGGAATGTTTTCACTAAAAATGAAAATGATAAAAGGAAAGTTTCTACAGTTGATATCCTTCAAGTTCTACCTAACCATTGAGTTTTGGCAAGCCAGAATCGACGCATTATCAGTTTCCTTGTTCAGTGGAAGTAGATTGGTAGTTGTTAGCCTATTTTATCTAACCAGCAGAAACGATGGTTCTAGTAAAGTTTATGATTGTTTTTCCCCCTGATTGTTTCTAATTAAAATTTTTTTTTTTTTTTACACTTTAAGAATTCTTACTCTAATTTTGAAACGAGTATTATTTCATCGGTCTTAAAATGATTTCTTCAGTCATTTCTTCTTTTACAACTACTTGTATGATGGTACCAGAGGATCTAAATGTGTGTGTTTATGTAAGACTGTTTTCTAATTAGTAAAGTTTTGTCGATTTCAGAATTTATAGATATCAGATATTTTCGTGCATCTGAAACACAATTCAATTAATTTAGCTGTATTAGTAATGTGAATTTTGTTTATTTTGTGTTCTAAGTTACATTCCATCACAGCATTTGCTAATAAAAATGTTGTTCTTGAATTTAGTTATCTGTTAACCACTGATTACCTAACGTGTCATCTATTGGTGTTTTTGGTTTTCTAAAATGTCAATGAGTGATGTAATTTTTGCATTTAAAAGAAAAATTTTTACCCAGTTTACCACTAAGGTTATAGTTATGTAATGGAATCGTTTGTTGTGTGTGATTCCTGGAGTAGCAGATGTCTTGAAGAGGGCGGAAGTTAGTTCGAGAGATTTTGGAAGTTAGTGCTCGAATAATTAAACGGACTTTATAAAAATAACTATAATTGAACACTACTTTGAACGTTAGAAATGGTAACTAATAATTATAATAAAATACTTAGTAATAAGAATGATAAAATAACTAACTAAGATGCACTACTAAAGAATGATAAGTTTGAATATAACTGTAAATTGCCGCTTGGGTATATAGACGTGCTCGTTTGGCCGTAGACGATATATGATGATTTCGTCGTATATCATAGAGTTTATATATTGGTGTTGGCCACACTCACACCAAGACATCTGTCCTAGTGTGCGACCATGTGCGACCTTCGCAGTTTGCTGACCTTATTCGGTGCTTGCTTTTTGATGTACAGTATTGATGAAAAGGCTTTGTTAATCGTTTGTTTGGCCGCGGCTGTCTTGAAGCCGGCGGCCGGTTGCTGGTTATACTTTTATTACTGCCACCCTTTGTTAGATAGCAGCTGGCTGGAACCACTAGTTGTAAATTATTATTTCTTTGGTGTACTTTGCCGATGTCAATGACTTTGCCATGTCATTACAGTTATAACAAATATGCCCAATATCAAGGAAAGACTATAGATTCTATTTATATCATCAACAAAAGTTCAAAAGTAAAAGAAGCGGAAAGAGAATTAAATGAAGTAAACATTTCCCTTAAGATGAAAACAAGAATTAGTTGGCTTCTCGACCAATTCAAGGTAAAAAACAAAAAACCAAAATAATAAATTTTGTAATTGTATTTTAATAATTGACAAGTTCGACGTTTCGACAAACTTCGTTTGCCTTCTTCAGGAACAATACAAAACAAAAATAAAGAGAAAAAATTATAACATAAAACACAAACAAAAAACAAAATACATTGGTGCGATTACAGTAAGAATGATAAGTCTGTAATCATTTCCCTTAAGGTTTTGTTTGGGAAGTGAATAAATAATGCAACTTGTAAATTCATTTGCTGGACTCTCCCTTCTCTTTCGGGTCATACGTACAGATGATCGTCTCTATCGTTAATATAAGACGTGAAATTGTGTAACCCTCAAGGATGTATTTTACCCTAACTATAAAATTTGTCAATTTCAATTTTGAAAACTGGAGTAAAAGAAAGTTTCAAGTGAGTGGAATAAGAGTGTTTCAAACCATTTTTTTTTTTTTTTTGTATGTATTTTAGAGATTCAGTAGAGTTAAACTAGCGAATAGAGGTGATAAATTTAGGAGCTTTTACTGAATAGCCTAAGAAATTTAGATAATTTTGAAGATTTTATAAAAAAACAGCCACCCTTTTTAATGGTTATAGTTCCAGTATCCTAAACATCTTATCTTCTGATTTATCTTGTCTTAGAAAATTAAGGGGAGGGGGAATTAATGAAAATGGCAATTGGCGGATCCGAAAAAATGAGGAACTGTACGAGCTGTTTCTTGAAGAAAGTGACTTCGGTGGATAGGCCATGTTGAAAGAATCACTTCCTAAGTAAGAGAATGTTGTACGGCAAGCTGGGAGTGAAGAGACAAAGAGGACGACCCAGGCTAAGATCGCTGGATTACACTGAGCAGGATCTCCGTCATATGGGCATTAGAAGATGGCGAAAGAAGGCTTTAGATAGAGATCAGTGGCATAAAATCGTTTGCTGAGGCCAAAGTCCTTCAAGAGTCGTAGAGCCACAGAAGTTAAGTAAGTAAGAAAATTAAGTCCTGCCAGACATCCATCTACATTCCTCCTGTTTCTTCATCCATTTTACCATCCATAGCAGTGCCGCCCGCATTGAGATATTGTAGTATTAAATTCTTTGATCCAAGTATTGAAAAGTGTTCTCTTTAATCCAGTCGTGCACAAAAAAAAGTTTCTACAACCTCTTACTTTATTCCGTCATCACTAGGTAAATAACAGTCATAACCATATAGCTTGACTGCCCTTTCATTATTAGTTTCTCTCCTTCTTCTTAAAACCTTTCTGAAGTCTACGAACCTATTTATATCATTTTTTTTCTCACCCCACGAATCCAAAGCCCAAAAATATTTATAAACTTTTTTTTCTAGCGTTTTCCATGAAGCTTCTTTTAGTAATTCTTCGTTTTTGATGTGAACTGTCATTATCTGCCGTTACCACTGATCCTAAATATTTTAACGCTTTTACTTTTTCAACGTTATACCTACCGACTTGAATGGTTGGGCCAGTCTCACGGTTATCGGTAGTTATGTATTATTCTTTTCTTGGAAGTACCATCTTCAATGCTGCTGCGTCTAGCGAGGTGAATTTGTGTGTAATAGCCGCCAAGGATCTTCCAATAATGCATATATTATCAGCGTAGGCTAAGATTTGCACGCTTTTTGTATATATGTGCCTGTTGTTTGTATTCGGGCATTTCTATCCACATTTTCCTCGGCTAGGTTAAACAGAGTACAGGCCAGCTTGTTCCCCTGTCTCCAGACCTCGATTTGCTTGATAAATCTCCTTGCACCCATAAGGTATCCAACAGCAGCTGGTATCCAACATAGTCGCCCTGATTAGTCTTATTAGATTCGGCGGGTTTCCAAGCCTTTTCATTGCTTCGTATAGCTTTTTTCGGCATACATTGTCATAAGCTGCCTTAAAGTCTACAAACTATATTAGAACAGTGAATTCTTATTATTTCATGAGAAAAAAACAGTGACCAACAAGTACTCTAACCTTCTAGCAGTTGCTCACTTTCGTATTTTCTAATTTTCTCATTTCCCACTACATTTATTTTCAAATTCCAATTTTTAGTTGTTAATTTATTTTTTAAAAACTAATTAATGTTATAGTTTACCTACACACACACACACACAGACAAGGATATATTTCAATTCTTCATACATTAATTTTAGAATTTCTATTTCGCTAATCTCTCTTTTAAAAATCATTTATTATTGAACAAATTATTTCATAGGATTTTTTTTTATTATTGTTTATCTCTTAATTTCTGGTTTATATTCCTGGTTTAAAATCATTTATGCTTAAAAATATTCCAGCTGGAATATTTTTTGGAGCTCTCACTCCAAATGAATTACAATGAAATGAAATACATTTCTCGTAAATCTTTTTGAGAAAAATTTGGTTTTGGAGAAGAATTAATTCGGGAACTGTTAATTGTAGTTGAAGCTGCAATGCAGTAGTTGAAGCTTCGAACTTTTGCCCCTTGAAATGAGACATTCTCAGTGCCCGTGATATTTATTTATTTCAAATGGGTAAAAACCCACTTACAGTAATTACCAGTATAGTTGGTGATAATAAATTATCAAATATAAAATCGATAGCATATATGTCATATATTTTTTCTTCTACACCATACTTTGGTCATTCAGCCATTCTACGTCTCGCGGCTTTATGACTATGCTGACGACTGATGTTGGCCGTTTAGTTTGGTTTTTCTTTCTTTCCATTTCTTTATACAATAACCTTGCTCTATTTTCTTTTGCGTATGGCATTTTCTACATTTCTGTTTTGTCTCTCTTCTTTTACCTTCATTTCTTTTAATAAAATAAATTAATTCTCAAAATGGTATTAAAATCGTCAGGCCTTAAAAATTGCAATGGCCAAAGGAATTTTTAAAGAAAAAGAAATCTTTGTTGCTCTACGTTTTGAGTACCATTGATGCCCTTCTTCAGGAACTCTTTAGGGTAGGAGAGGAGTAAACGTTGAGCTCCTGTAAATTAAATCTATAGTTAATACTATATATTCAATAGTTAGTACAATGTACAGTAGAAGGGTCTTCTGTCAGAGTTATTAGATTAATTGTTAGATAGGGTTCTGAAAACTATTACGAGGTGATTGAGTTTTTGAAGGCCAGATTCAGTCGAGAAGATCTTCTAATAGAGCTATGTGTACGCGAATTGTTAAACCTTGTTTTAAAGAGCGCTACCTCTCAGAAAATTATGCCACTAGGACCTCTCTATGATCAACTGGAATGTTAGTTAAGATCCCTGAAAACCCTAGGGGTGACCAGAGAAAAATATGCAGGCATCTTATATCCTTTAGTGGAGTGTTTTGAGATTGGTGCAGCAGGAGTCTGTCCAAGGCGAAGTTGAATGTTTTCTCTGACTCTATGAATTTTATCAGAGTGAGGGCCAAGGTCGGGAAAAGATACAGAAGATTTTCGTGCGCCATAGTTCACGAAATTCGGCTAATTGCATCATGGAAAAGCTTATTCTAGAAGAACACCACGGAGTTCTCATCTAAAGGGGCAAGGGTTCTTGAACGTTTTAAGAAAGAAGTACTGGTTACTGCGAGGGAGGCAAACAACTGAAAACGGTTAAAGTGTTGCATACATGTCAACGATTTGATTCTAAATCGTATGATGTAGAACCTCCTCCTTTGCCTGAAGATAGAAGTTCGGGACATAAAAGTCTTCGAAGTATGTGGAGTGGGTTTGCAGATCTTCTCTATCTAAGAAACTCCAAGAAGTTAGGATATGGATTTTCACTTGCGCCATTTACCGAGCAGTACATTTTGAAAGGCGTCATCTTTATCTACGGAGGAGTTCATGATGTTATTTAGAAGATTCATTATCCGCAGAGGAAGGCAATGGATGCTGCGTTAAAGAAGGTTGACTGGAAGCGAGCGAACAGTGGATTATAACTCAATACAACACATCGAATGGCGGTTTAACACACCATCTGCTCCTTGGTGGGGAGGCTTTTTTAATTGACTTACTAAAAGAAAAGGATCTTTAGGAAGAACCTGTTTATGTGCAGAAGAACTTTATTAATTCTAGACCTATTACTTATATGTCTAATATGCCTTCTGAACCTATGCCCTAACACCAAACATGTTCCTTCAAGGAATAGAAGAGACGGGTGTTCCGGATTTGACCAAATACGAGCTCGTATGTACCTGCTCGATTAGTAGAAAGACTAAAATACCGGTACCAGTTGAGGGTAGAATTGTGCTCGCGATTTAGGTCAGAGTATCTATAATATCTACTTGTAGGAAGAACGAAACGTTCTAGGAAGAATCTGCAACTGATGGTTGGAGAAGTAGTGTATTAGAAGACGACCGGATGAGAAAAATTTACTGGCCCTTGTAGTCAAGGAAGCTATAATAAGAACTTCTAATAATGGTAGGATTTGCGGGCGTATCCAACGAATAGGTGTTCTGCGACTCTAGGAGTGACGATGCTGAGATAGAACCTCCATTAGAACTTCTGGAGGAGATTCTCAAGAGGAAATAAGAACTCTACTTAGAAGATATGAATGATTCATTAAGTGTTTTAAGTGTAGCAAACCATTAATCCAGTTATCCGGTGTAATAGTTGCCAAATCATTTTTGGGAGATTGCTATTCTTTGCAAATATTACAAGATGAGTAATAAAAATAAAACAGAGAAAGCAAATGAAATTACAATAAATATTAATTTCAAGTCGTTGTTAGAGTTAACGATTGGTAAGCAATATCGCATAATTGTATGGAAGATAACATGGGAGAGAAATAGATATAATAATGGGAGGGGAGGAATAACTAAAATCAAAAATTTTGAAAGGAGAATAAATGCAATTGATAAAGCAGGCAGTAAAGTTAGATATATAGATGATATAAGTAAAATACTTATTTATATATTTTTTTCTTTGTTACTTAGCCTTTAGCTACCTCTGTATTAATTCGAATTTATTTATTTATTTATACATCCATACGGGGTTGCACCCCATTTATGTAATTTTCTTATCAAACACATAAACAAAACAAACACTATAAGAGAAATAGACCAACTACAAATATAAAAGAATAGAAAATAGAACATATAGAATACAAACTAGACTAGAACATAGAATGAAAAATTGGATATATAAAAAATATGAATATAAAAATAATAATATTAGAAATATAAACATTATACAAATATATATACAATTACAACTAACAAGAACATATACAAATATAAGAGACAATACTGTAAAAAGTGTATAGGTCTATGAAATTAATAAATAAGAGTAACCAATTAGAAACTAGTAAAAAGGGAGAGCGTATTTAACCAATTTAACCATCTATTAAAAATGCAAATATCTAGTGATAACTAATTAATGACTGCTGCTGGAAAATGCAATAAATTTCATTAATGCTAGCTGGAAGATATCATATTCATCAGAAATACTGTTTCCAAGCGACATAAGTCTAGGTATAGGAGAGGATTGGGAATAATTTGTTGAATGATAAGATTTAAAAAACACAGGTTTATAGCAAGTATCTATTGTAGGAACATGGAAGTCGATTAATCCCAGCAATTCAGAACAATCTATATAATGATGTATAAGTTTGAAGAGGAAAATAAGGTCCGCTCTTCGCCTTCTGAAGGTAGAGTACTCAAATTAAGGGAATCCAACACATCAGAATAAGTTAATCTTTCACTTGATAAACCCATCATTTTAGCAATCCTTCTAAGAAACCTATGCTGAACTCGTTCAATAGCATCAATGTGGATTTTATAAAACCAAGTCCAAACTGGAGAGGCAAATTCAAGTGGTGGACGAACCAAATGCAAGTACAGTCTTAAAATACTGAAGGGATTTCTAAAAGAAGTGGAATTCCTCAAGACAAAACCCAACATCTTGTTACTGTTGCTGACTATCTTTTCAATATGAGAGCTAAAGGAGAGTCTAGAATCTAAGGAGATTCCAAGATCATTCACAGAATTATCACGATTTAAAGAAGTATCATTGAGAGTATATTTAAAGTACAGAGAAGAGCGTGATCTGAAAAAAGAAATTACTTGGCATTTCGAGGTATTTAATTTAAGAAGATTATTTGTGGACCAAACAGAGAGTCTGTTAACAGCATCTTGAAGAAATTGGGGCTGTCACGAGTATCTATGATTTCCCTAAATAGTTTAACGTCGTCAGCAAAAAGTAGAATGTTAACTCTGGAAGAACTAGTTTAATATCATTAATGAAAATCAGGAACAATAAGGGACCAAGATGTGATCCTTGAGGTACTCCAGAAAGGACGGTATAAGGCAATGAAAGGAATGATTTTACTACGGTGGGTAAGATAATTTTGCAACCAGCATAGCATTGTACCATAAATGCCCAAAGAGTTAAGTTTAGTAAGAAGTAATGTATGGTTTACGCTATCAAAAGCTTTGGAATAGTCAGTGTAAACAGAGTCAACTTGAGAACCTTAAGTTCATAAAATCTCTTTATTTTACCCAACTCTCTGCAATAAGCCTGTTAGGCTTCAATGTAGTGTTTATAATAAATAAAAATAAAAAAAATAAAAAATAAAAATATCGTATAATTGAGCTTCAACGAATTAATAACAAAATTTGGTGAATGTCAAGCAGCTACTTTACATGATAAAAATGAAAATGGTAATCACCAGGAATTTTCAACATTTTTACCAAAGAGAATTTCATTGATTGACAAGGAAATGGAAAAATATTCAGGTAAAATAATAATCTATTAATTTTTTGTTTTGTTTTTAGGAAATATAATATTAATTTACAATGGTAAAAGGGAGAGAAAACTGGTTATCAAGTATCACTTTTTGATGTTATAAAAGAGTAAAACAATAAGTTTAAAAAGGTATTTTTTATTGTAAGTATCCAATAATATAAAAAAAAATCTTATTGATTCTTTTGTATGTTAATCGTACAAATCTTATTAATTGTTGTTTGATTTTTAATTAGATTTAATGTTGCATTATAATGAACTTGAATATGTAAAACATAAAATGAAAATTAAATGCTAAACTAAACTAAAATATCCAATATTTGACTATTATTATAAATGACTATATCTTATAATGCCGTCTATTGACACTAGTCAGTCGATAACATTTCTCATAGTACAAAAATAATCCGTTTATTTTCCATACCTTTTGAAGATGGTAGTGTAATAATAACTGCTTTAAATAGTAAACTATGTAATATTAGTTTTAAAAATATTAATGCAATAAAGGATCCGGTTATAATTTTAAATGAAAAGAAAGAGGTCATCCATTCATATTTGAATAATATGAAAGAAGAATGGTCAAATTTTAAATGTAATAATTTTTTTGGAATAAACAGAAAATGAACAGTTTACTGACGTTAAGGTAAACACATATAACGGGGATAATTCTGTCTCTAAATACAATGCATAGTTCGGCACATTCTTTGGGAGTCCAAACAACCTTAAAGCTACACATTAATTATATTATTAGAGTTCTTGACCTTCCGCCAGACAGAGTACCTTTTGTGTTAGCAAAAGAAATAATAAGAAGAAAAATCTATTGGTTCAAGGAGTGGATGTATCTCAAAAATAAATACAATTGGGCAGTTAACTTAGCGAATATAACTAGTAATAATGTGCGGGAAAATACAAATTTAATTCTTAACCAGCTTAAAATAGAATACAAACAGCAATTTAAAAGTAAAGCCCAATCTGCTATACCCCATACTTTATATTCTCAACTCTGTTACAGTTTAAACAATAGTTATCTGAATCTAACTAGCTTTGAATATATTAAATATTGCATTAAAATCAGAACTGAATCATTGTCATTAAATTATAAACCATGGTCTAAAGATAGAAATTTCTGTTGTTCTTTATGTAATTTAAATGTTATTGAAGATACCTTTCATTTCTTAGTAGTGTGCCCAATTTTGAAAGAATTTAGGATAAATTGTTTTAATAGTGTTAAATTAAATAAAGAAGAATGTTTGTTTTATTTAAATGGTGGAGACTGGATCAGTTTAGTTAAGTTTATTAAATCAGCTTATTATTACAGACATTTATTAATCCAAGAATTTAATTTTTAGTTTAAAGGAGAACGTAATTATACGTTTATTATATTTTAGGTTGGTTTTATTTTTATTTGTAATAGGAGTATATGATTATTTTACTTCATCTATTTATTGTTATTTTATTGATGTGTTATTGTATCGTTTGTTGCTTATTATAATGTCACTATTGTTTTAAAAATATTGAGATAACAACTTGACAGACGGTCGTAGATCATTGTCTTTGTGATGTTTTGTTAATTTTTTTATGACTGTGTGAGATAATAAGAAAAAATAATAAACATCTTATCTATCTATCTACTGACGTTAATTTCAAAACTGCAATATGAATAATCGATCGAAGTACAAATTTAGAAAATATATTACAAAAGTTATTGTTGGAATTGGAACAATTTTGAATCAAGCGGTTCGAATTAGACCTTTTATCAGCGCCCGCTCTAGCGGCTACGTCGCCTCGGACAAAAAGCCACCCCTTAAGAATACTACCGATCAGTGTACATTATACACTACTGATCAGAAGTTTGGGATCAGTTAAAAAATTGGGCCATGAACTACTTCACTATAGTCGATCGTGTCCAATTGAAATTCTTAAAGTTGCTCTTAAATTTGCCACGACAAGTCCACAATAGTTTCGTTCGGTGGAAGTTGAATGGGCAAGTGAAAACCAATATTTTTAATAAATCTATAAGATTCTGGCTGTAGATTTTATCAATGTAAAGCAGCTCAGCTCTGAAGATATGCTATAGAAGACTTGTGAACCTTTCGGATGGTTCTGACATTCCTTTTAACTGGGTGGCTCTTGTGAGAAAAAGAAATACTTTATTCTATAGGATCGCAGGATATCTGGGAGCCGCATCATGCGGTCGTGGTTTCTAATAACTTAAAAAATCTTTCTCTAAACTAACGTCAATGAAGTACTCAACTCTTCCATATAACATCTTCTTTCTATAGATTAATATGTCCCTTGGCTAATGGTAGTTCATATGTAAATATTAGGTGCAATATCATTAAAACCAGACTGATAGCTCAAATTAGAGTAGCGTGATCGTCCCCCCAGGATTTTTTATAATGGTATAGCCCATTTATTTGATCCTAAAAGAGTTTCTTTACTTGTGCGGAGGGCAAAAATGATAATATTATGCACTTTATTTTTGAATGCCCTTATTATAAATGTTGCTAACTTACTAGATATAGAAAATAAAGAAAAGTTAAACCATTAATTTTATTTTATCACTGAGGCTTTAGAGGAAAGATATACATAGGTTTGTAAAGCTATTATTTAATACCTACGAGGAGATCCCTCAAACTCCATCCCTAAAATAATTTGTCTAAACGAATAAAGTCTATTTAAGTCATTGTTGCTATCTACTTTATTAATCAAGTATTTAATATTATTTTATTACTTTGAAGATTAAGCTGAAATGTTTGTAATGTTTCTTCTTATAATGTTTGTATTTTTTGTCCAGCTTTCGGCAGAGGTCAATCTCTTGCTATAGAAATGTATAGTTTCTATTGGCAATAAATGAATAAATATTGAATGCAATTTCTCAAGAAATGTTTAAGCAATTGGACCAGCCATTTCAAGAGATTTTGAAGCTGCTTTCAAAAATATATCCAATACAATATTTAATCAAATACCAACAAATGAAATTAGCCCCTAAATTTTATTGACAAGATTTAGATAAAAGTTCTTGAACTGTATGTTGGTAGTTACATATAAATGCTTATAAAAATAATGATTATATAGGATGGATTGCTATTTGAATCTATCCTTCAATAGTCTTAAATTTCTCATTTTAACATTGTATCTAAGTTATTACATATGATAATATTAATATTCGCAGCCCTCTATAGCTTCTAACTGAAAAACAAATGTAAAAAATCTGAACCCTGTGATGAAAAAGAAAGGAGGGAAAATATCATATCAAGCATTATTCCAGAAAAATATCTTGGCAAATAATATGCCAAGAATTATCTTAATAGCTTGTGCAAAGAAATATAATGCAGAAAAAAATAAATAAATATTTGAATTTTATTAATATATATTAATATAATCATTTATTTCTAGTTTAAAAATGAAGTGTACGCTTCTTTTTTTTTCAATTATAATGTACATCTAAGTAATTTTTTCAGGTTTTGTGATTTTCTCCATAAAAACACCGACGAATTTTATTAAATTTGGTATACTAACTATAAAGTTTGTCGATTACAATTTTGAAAACTGGAGTAAGAGAAACTTGTGTGAGTGTTCCACACCAGATTTTTTTGTTTTCTAATTAATAAAGTAACTAATTAAAATTAGTATATTTGTAGTTACAAACATGGCCACCAGATAACAACACCTACTGAGAAATCAATTTTATTTATGGTTATATAGTTTGTCACTAGGTGTCGCTACTTCCAAAGATTTTTTTGGGAGTCCATTGAAACTAAACTTGAAAAATTTTTACATCATAGGATGGCGCTGTGATCGGGTGGCAAATTTTGGAACTACAATTCTGTATATCTAGAAGCTTATGCTTTCTAGCGGCAATTATTTGAACTACTACAAATTCTAGATTAAGTAAGTGCTGTTACCTGGCGGTTAATTCAGAAACGTTAATTTTATTAGTTTTTAACTATTTTTCTTTTTTTATTTGAACTAAAATGTAAAATTTGTATTTTTTTTTATTTTTATTGTTTTTTAAGAATAGTCCTAATTTTTTAGTATAAACTTCATCTACAACAATTATATTCTTAAAGCAGTGATAACAAAGAAAAACTTTATTTTGTTCCTTAGCTCTTTTTTTTTTGTCTTTTATTATTTATTCAATTATTTGTTAAAGGAGGCTAATTGTTACTCTAAAATTAATTAAGTTATTTTGTCTCTTATTAAGTTACATTTATTACTATATTTAATAACGATTTGAACTATTCTTCCAAATAATTGTGAAGGTTATAATTGTGAATAATCCTGAGACCAATTGTCCTGCAAATTGCCGTCTTGCCGTCACAAGCATTGCTAATGGATTGATAGAGAGCGTGCTATATCATAAAATGAAATCTTATTTGGTAAATATTATAATCCCCACCGCCATTATTTATCTGTAATAAATGTCCACTAACCGCTTATTCGTGCCACAATAGATCCTTGGGGTGTCGCGGTGGCGTAGACTGAAGAGCCAATTCCCCCGTTGGAATCTATATTATGAAAGCTACATTATGTAATTAATAATGCTAAGAATAACAAAGCTCCGGGACCCGACCTGATCGTTAACGATTTTTTTAAATATTCTCCCTCGGGCTTTCAGAACAAACTACTGGATTGTTTTAATTACTTATATGATTTAGGTGAGGTTCCGTCTTCTTTTGGCCATTCACTTATCTTTCCTTTATTTAAACGCGGAGATGTAAATAATACTTCCAATTATCGAGGAATTTCTTGCCTAAACTCAATAGCAAAAATTTTACTGGCCTCCTTTTATTGCGTTTGGAATCCCATATTAAACAAAATTCTCTTTTGAGTGAAAATCAAACCGGTTTTCGGCGTCGCTATTCCGTAAATGGTAACCTGTTTACGTTAGTCAACTAAATAAATATTAAATTTCAGCAAAAGGGGAAAAAATTATATTGCTTGTTCGTTGACTTTAAAGCGGCCTTCGATGTCGTGAAATCGCAATATGCTAATGCGTTCAACATAGGCGTTTCGTCCAAATTTATTAACATTCTAAAAAATCTGTATTCTAATTCACGCTCAGCAGTGCGAGGGAGAGACGGAATCTCTGAATTTTTTCCTGTGGATTCTGGATTGAGGCAAGGTTGCCTCCTGAGCCCGCTCCTCTTCTCTATATTCATCGATGACCTTCCTTCTGCACTTGAGGGTGGTGTTTCTGTTGGTAAATTGAAGATCAGCTCCTTACTGTAAGCCTACGACTTAGTGATTATCTCGGATAGTCCTGTCGCTTGCAAAGGAACATTAACATTCTTGGAAAATATTGTCAGCAATGGAATTTAAATGTTAGTTTAGAGAAGACAAAAGTGGTAGTTTTTAGAAGAGGGGGTAGATTGAGTTCAGATGAAAAATGGAAATTTAATGGTGCCCCAATCGAAATAACTAATACTTACAAGTACCTCGGTATAACGTTGTCATCCCGTCTCTCCTATACGCACCACTTTAAAGATAGAGTCTCTGTAGCAAAATTGGGCATAAACAGAGTGTGGAATTACTTTCTTTCACTAAATGAAGTCCCTCTAAAGGCCAAATATCGTGTATGTGTATACAATAGTGTTTTACATTCCATAATCTGTTACGCTGCTCAAGTTTGGGGCTACCAACGCTTTGAGATTTTAGAGCAATTTCAGAGGTATTTCCTTAAAAAGTTGTTTGCACTACCTTCTACTGCTCCTTCTTACATTTTGCATATTGAAACTGGGTTAGATTTGGTTTACATTTATACTTTGCACCTCCATTTTAAATTTTGTTTAAAGATCTTGTCTGACATCGATAATCGTTTTTCCAAAATTGTAGCCTGCGAAATTGTAAGAAAAAATATACTTTGGTTTAAAGAATGGTCTAACCTAGCCCAAAAGTACTCCTTGACTTTTGATTTTACCCTCGATAATCTGTCGGGTTGGAAGTCTCTATTCTCGGCGCTTTTGCAAACAATAAAACAGGTTAGTTTGGAGGAGTCTGTGAATCGCGCCATGAGCTCTGAGCGTTTTGTTTTGTACAGGACTTTGTTAGATACGAATGCAAGCTCAATGTATTTTATGTTGACTCTGATACCAATCTAAAGCTTTCAGATAAAAGGTGGCTTTTCAAACTGAGAAGTGAATTAATTTATTTAAACTGTGTACCATGGGTGAATAAATTGGAATACAAGGGAAAATGTGCAATGTGCAATTTAAATGCAAGGGAGGATCTGTATCATTTTCTTTGTGAGTGCCCTATATTATCCGAATTTCGTTTGAGATGCTTGGGTGCGAAATTTGTTTCCGCTCAATTTGTAATAGACTCTCTGCGAAATGCGGATACTTGCATCAATTTGCTTAAGTACGCCAGACAAGCGTGGCATTATAGATTTAGCCTCATTAAAGAATTTAATTTTTGATTTATATTTACTCTTTTATTTTAGCAGTTCTTTAATTTCTTGTTTGTGCCTATTTTTTAATTTTTTTTTTTATTGTGAGTATATTATTTTTTGGTCATTTTCTATTACAATCATTTTTTGTAAGTATAATTTTTTGTTTATTATGATTTCAATACCAACCTCTCGCAGATGGCGTTAGCCATGCCTTATGTACTTAGTAAAGTTTATTTGCTTATGTATATTTCAGAAATAAAGTACAATAATAATTATTATTATTATAAAAAACGAAAAGTGTGCAAATTCACCAATAGATAATGGCTGAGATAAGCTCAGTCCTTATCAACTAATGCTTATAATTTAATAAACAAATATTGCTTATTTTATATACAAGTTTTGTACACACAGTTTGGAAACTAAAAACTAAACTATTGTGTCAATTATTAGTTTTTTCTCACTTAGAATTAAACAAATTGTCAAACAAAACACCAAACATTTACAACAAAAGTCATAACAATAAAATCAAAATATAAATTCTAATCAGTACAAAAATATTTCAGCTTTTTGTTTAAACAAAGGCTATCCCGCTGATCGAAAATGTAATTGAAAATAAATTAACCTAAGATTTGTGTTATTTAAGATTTTACATATTTTTTTAAGTTACTTTTAGTAATTATTTATTGTCTATGACTTTACCTATTTTTGCATACGTTTTATTTGTAATGCTTATTATATTTTAGTATTTAAGGGATTTAATTTCTATTATGCTTTTTACATTACTCAAAAAAAAAAAAAAAAAAATTATACGAATATTAATTATTGTATAATGTATTTGTGTGTGTTTCATATTTAACACTAGATATTTTCGCTGTCATCACTATGATGTGTATTGCTATTGGGTGGGTGGCTTATGTGAAGGTAAAAAAAAAAAGACACTATATCATATAGTTATTATTTATTTTAAAGTATATATTTTTAATACATTTTAATACAATAGTACGTAAAATATAATAATTCATCAGCATATTATAATTATTTTATGTTCCCTGAAACAACTATTGTTTTGGACATCCAGGGATATCGAGTTAATTCAATTGCTTTTACAGACAATTTTTTAGTCAGAGAGCTAGCCGTCAAATCATCACAAATAGCAAAATCATGGTTGTTCAAAGTTCCTGACTCTTTAAGTAACGAAATCCATTCGGTCACAAATGAATGGGTCATCAAAAATCTGCACGGTATCCAAGTAAACGACGGAGACATTCCGTACGATTTACTAGAAACCATCTTAAATTAAAATACCATGCATTATGAATTTCTATTTGCTAAAGGACTTGAAAAATGTAAATTTTTAGAAAAAATTTTAAACAGAAATATTTTGAACTTAGAAGATTTTGGATGTCCATCTATCAAAAATCTACCACCAGTAATGCCAGTATGTTCTCAGCATAAACATATCTGTAAGTTTCATAAATATAAAATATTCAACAACTGCGCTTTGTATTTAGCAACCAAATTGCACTTATGGATGTCGGCTAATGTCATAAAAATCAATTTTGATAATTATGAAATCAGAAAAATAACATATAAAAACAGGCTATCAAAAACAGGTATCATAAGTTCTGATTTACTAGCTTTCAATGGATTTGTTTTTGATAGTTACAAAAACATTATAAAATGTGTCTACTGCATGTTAGGAATAGATGTAAAAAACATTGTGTCATGTCCGCGTTGGACTCACAGGCACTATAGTCCAAATTGTAGTTGGTTTAGAAAACATGTGATTTAAACAATGTTTTTGAAACATTTTACATACACTAGAAAACATATGTTACGAGATAATGCAAATTTAATTATAGCATTTAAGTTAGAATTAGAATTAAACTTAAAGCATATTTATGATGATCATGTAAATTCTGATATGTCATGGGAACAGTTTAAAGAATTATGTTCACTCTGTTGGAGGGATAATTATGGCTTTTTACTTATTGATAAAGAAAGTCCATTAAATAATGGTCGTTATCGGTAAAACGTTTGATACATACATTGTAAATATATAGGATAGCTATTGCCAAGTACACTCATTTTTATGTTAAAAATGGCAGTGTCAACAGTTAAAAAAACCGTCACTAAAAAAATGTATAAAAATTATGAAAAAATAACAGATGATGTGCTAAAAGCAGCAGACTCTCTGAAGGAAAAGTACAAACTTTTGAAACAATATAATCAAGAAAGTGAAGATTATATTAAAAAAACAGCTGAAACCTATTATACAACCTTTAGAAAAATTAAGCAAATTTGCTGATAATGATGATAAACAAAGATAATGAGAATGTTATTAAAATAAAAAAAAGCAAACGAAAATGATCAAAAATGAAACAGGACGAAAAAGAAGAAAGGGAAGAAGAGGTAATGAAAGAATGAGTTAGTGATAATGATAATGATGATGATCTATTGTAGCCATATATTCAGTAGAAGATTAAGATATATTTGATAAACAATATGGAATAAGCTTTTCCCCAACAGGTAAAATGATAATAGGGAATAAATATATCACAAGAGATGGTAATGATATAGTTGCAGAAAATCAAATTTTTCCTGGTACTGTGGGATTATATGAATTATTATTTAAAAAGAACCCTAAACAATACACTCAAGATGATTTATTAAATTATAAAAATATATTAATATTAACAAATGCACATAAAAAAAATTATAGTGACGAAAAGACAATCAATGCAAATCGAGGAATTAAGTACAACAAAATTATATCCAAGTTATTTCCTCCAGGCCTAAGAAAATAAAGGAAAAGATTTCGCCGATTTCTCAAAAAGAAGGAAGTGGTTTTATGAAAGATGAAGCAATAATTTATGAATATTACAATGATCCTAACGAATTAGTGGATCGTTTGGGGCTAATAATGGCTTCTCAGAACAGTGGAAACAATAGAATGGACAATGAAATCATCTCAATTTTAAGTGAATTGAAGGAAGATGGGTATATATTGTAATAAACTAAAACCAACTAAATAACTACGTAACTTATAACTTTAATTTCAGTTTGCTTATAGACGTTGAGAATAATACATACCTTCTCACTGGAAAAACAATGAGCATTGATAAATTTGGCAATTCTTTATGATATCATTGTGAACAACCACCATTTTTTACCAGTATGGATGAAAATGGTGAATATATTCACTTCAATTACAATCGTTTAAGTGGAATTAATGAACCAACTTTAGATTCAGATGCTGTAAACAAACGTTTCTTTCATGGTAAAATGTTAGATTATGTTACTAAAATAGATATGGAAGAAAAATTAGTAAATTATGGGTCAAAGTTTATAACTGCAGATAACTTACAAATGCAAAATACAGAATACTATATCGCAATGTGTAATGAAAACAGATTTTCAAAAACATATATATAAATGATTTCAAACTTATCGATGAGACATACTTGCAAAAATATTTAAATGATTTAGGTATAATAACTAAAGAATATTTTAATAATGAAATTACTGATTACATTAAAAAAGCTGCTTTAGGAGAATATTTAGGAAAATTGGATTTCATAAAAAGTCTAATTTTGATCAACTTTTAAATAATACTATAAAAAGTAAAAATTTGGTAACTGAAGATAGTCTTGAAAAAACGTATAAATAAATATGATGAAGCAAGAGTGATCAGTGTAAAGAAATTATTTGATCGAATATTTTCAACAATTAACAGATTAGGAGTATTTTAAGACACCAGCTTGATTACTATTTCAATGCTTAAACAAATTTTTGAAAATTGATTGTTTTTTATTTTTCATGGTAAAAAGTAATGTCTAAGCAATCTCAAATTAAACGTGATATAGTTAATGAATTAATGAAACCAGCAAGAATTAACTATAAAAGAAGGGCAACTATAGTAAAAGGGATTTCAGATCTTTGGCAAATTGACCTTTTGGAACTTGGTCAATATAAACGTTACAATAAAAATCATAAGATATATTTTAACTGTTATTGATTGCTTTTCCAAGTACTCTTGGGCTATTCCAGTTAAAACAAAAAAAGCCGATGATGTAACAAATGCAATGAAAAAAGTATTTATAATCTCCAAAAAAGTACCTAAAAATATTCAATCAGATAATGGCAAAGAATTTTATAATAACAAATTCCAAACTCTTATGCGTAAATATAAAATTAATCATTACAGCACCTTTTCAACAATAAAAGCCAGTATTGTAGAAAGATTTAATAGGAAATTGCTTGGTAAAACGTATAAACATTTTCATTACAACGGGTCATATAAATATTTAGAAATGTTGCCTGAACTTATACATGAGTACAACAATATCAAACTTAGAACTATTAAAATGAAACCATCAGAAGTTAACAAAAAAAAACTTTAAATGTTAGAATCTCAAAACTTAAATTAGTTTTCGATAAAGGATATAAAGGAAATTTCTCCACAGAAATATTTCATATCTATTCAGTGCAATAACACAAACCCTACAACATATACACTTCAAGATGAAAACGGTGAGATCGTTAAAGGAAAATGGTATCGGGAAGAATTATTATCTCCTGTGAAACACAGTAATATCTTTTTAATTGAGAAAATATTGAAAAAAAAATCTGGAAAAATGTATGTAAAATATTTAGGAATGCCTGTTAAAGGATGGGTAGAAGAAAGTAAGAATGTACTTTTTGTAGATATTTGTTACATTTTATTAGATAATTTGATTATAGTTTTCTGTGAAATTTTGATTATCACATTCATACATATTAACATTAATTAATGTTAACATTGTTAAAATTATAGAAATAATCATTAATTGTTTTAAAATTCTGTATTAAATTCAATACTTGTTTATGAAATAAATTTATATTACATGACAAAAAGTTTTCAGTTTTTTTTAAAACACATAACCTTCCGTTTTTTATCATTATTATATCCAAGATAAATCTGGAACTCAGAATTTTCCAATAGTATGTTTATCTTTATATGGTCCTGAGCGTTTCTTTTATTAAAAAAATCTTCAAATTCCTGTTGTTTTCCTTGAAGTTGAGTCCAGTGGTGAAGTTTTAGCATTATATTTCCTTCTTTCTTTCCTTGCACTAACATTAATGTTGGTGTATCAGTGAAAAGTCCTAATAACAATTTTTTAGTGTTACTAAACTTTAAAACAACTGACGCGTATGTGAGCCCTTCAAACATGTTAATTATTACCAATATACAGCTAAATTATAACTGCGTTAAAAAAAAAAATGTTGACATAAAATACAAAAGGAAATCCTATGAAAATTCAAGGTTAGCAATGAAAATGTGTAACATGATAAGAACTTTGTTATATATATATTGCATGAAACGACATGTTGTTAGTTGCATAAAAGTGTTTATTTAAAAGTAAGAAAAAATGTTAATTTTTTTGTTATCTAACGTTTTTATTTGTTTTTATAATCTCAAAAAATAAATATGTAGTCAACTGTTATAAATATATCAGTGATTAATTATTTACAAATGTTTGGTTACTTAAAAGAAGATCAGCTAATAACTGAAGAAGGTGTAAAAGGTGCATTGATCGCATTTCAAGACTTATACAATTTAACAGCCGATGGAAAGGAAAATGAAGACACCAATGAATTGGATAAGTAAACCTCGCTGTGGTGTTGTTAATAACTTATCACCTTTTTTAACCCGTAGTAACTATAAATGGGGTAATAATTACATAACATGATATATTTATCCATCAATTCACATATTAGTTGCTGAAAAAGCTTTTTCTTTATGGTCTAAATATTCTAACTTATCATTTAAACGTTCCATTTATTCGCCCAACATCACAATCACATTTGCTAATAAAACACATATGTGTGTAATCACAAAAACTCAATGCAACATTCAATTTGATGGTATGGGTGGTACTTTGGCTCATGCCTATTTCCCAAGTATAAATAAACATTCTGCAGAAATACATTTAGGTAATTCAGAACGATGGTGTAAAAGCTATATACATTGCCAGAATCCGATGATGAAATATCATTGTACGCAGTTTTAGTACATGAAATTGGCCCACACGTTAGGTTTATTACATTCAAATCATCAAAATTCAATTATGTTTCCATATTATCAAATTTCTAACAATATTACTTCAGTTGATGAAATAAATCTATCTAATGATGATATTGAGTCAATACAATTTTTATATGGTAAATCAAATAGCCTACCAGTGTCAACCACAGTTGCATCCCCAAGTTCTTATAATCGAACATTAGAAAACAAGGAGAGATATTGTATTCAATGTATGTACTATTCAAACAAACTTCAATAAGTGCTCTAAAAAAAGCTAAACATTATTTAAAAAAACATTCAAATATTAAAGCCCCAAAAGTAATTTCATTGCAAAAATAGGAGGGAGGTGTACTACCCATTATGCCGATTCTAGCAGGACTTTCTGCGTTAGGTTCTCTTGCTGGAGGGGCCGCAACTATAGCAAGAACTGTAAACGATGCAAAAGAAGCAAAAAAACGATTACAGGAGATGAAAAGACACAATTACGAGATGGAAGCTCAAAAGATTGGTCAAGGACTTTACCTGAAACCATATCGAAAAGGTTTAGGCCTTTAACTAAAGCCTTTCAAAAAAAAATTAAATTTACCAAATAAACCATTAACTAATTACGATATTATTAAAATAGCTAACAAATATTTGCCACATTTCCGAGGAGTTTTTATGCGTGATAAATTACCAAAAAGTGAAAAACCTTGGAAAATTGAGTTATGGCTTGGGAAATCGTGTATATTTTGCAGGTCGTAGTTATCCGTTATTTGATATTAGTTATGAACATAAACTAATCGTTTTTGAAGAATTTAATAGTGAGGATTATAACATTGATTTTTTAAAATTACTGTTAGCTGGTGATACAGTACATATTCGGCGTAAATATTTAGATGACCGTTTGTATGTTTGTAAAATTCCTGTTATTTTTGTTTCAAATTACATGCCTCCTCATGAAGAAGCATTTTTAAATCGTGTTGTAGTAATTAATGCATCTACCCGTTTGCAGGTTTTAGCCGGTTCCCGTATAGAAGAGGCGGTTTCGGTGTTTATCGGTTCCGATACAGAAGATGGTACTGATGAGGAGAAGGCGTCGTAGATTTTACAGACGTAGGCGTAAGTGCCGGCCGTTGGTTGGAACATTTTCGTATCCAAATGTTTGTTATTACACGCATACTTTCAGTAATCCTGGTTCTATACTCGGTGGAGGAGGATATAATGCTAATATTGAAGAATTTCAGTTATTAACAAATCAATACTTGCGACCTAAACAGGACAAAAGTGATCCTTCTTATCATTATAACAATAAACAATTGCTTTCATTGATTGATGTATATTCGAAAGTAAAATTGGAATCTATTACCTTTAAAATTTGTAATTTTGTAATAAAGGATATAACTATATACAGTGATAAACATATATCAGATGAAGTTCGGTACTCATTGGCTAATTATTATGTGGACTCATATAAAAACAAAGGTAGTCATTGGACTGCATATTCCAAGTTTGGACGTCAAGTATATTACTTCGATAGTTTCGGCAATTTAAGACCTCCTAAGGAATTAGTAGAATACTTGAAGGGTTGTAGTATCTACTACAATAGAGAACAATTTCAGAAAAATTGGAATTCGTGGAATTGTGGCCATTTATGCTTGCAATTTTTAATTAGAGAAGAAAAAGCCAATAATTGTAAAAATGGATAGTTATACTTTTATTTTAACTGGAACCAACTCCGTTTTAAGTTCTAATCTGTTTCCTGCATTAGAGCTAAACCCAAATAAAAATTATGTCATCGGTTTATTGAGCATAGATACTTACAATTCATACCAAATGTGAAAGAAGGTAAACAGCTCTATCCCCACTCCTTACTTGCACATTTTTTGCTCGCTCAAAACCGACTCAACCGGCCTTTTTGTACTACTAATTCATTATTCATAATTGCTATTTTTTTTCAATGAACAAAATAACAGTTCCATACTGAAAAATGATAATTTAATTTCAGTATACATTAGTACTAATGTATATTTAAAAAAGTGAGGAATGTTCGGCAATTCTCGGCTTAGCTTCGGCTGTCCTCGAGGGGTAGGAGTTGTAGGGGTCGCTGAAACTGCTTCGCCGGAAGTATAGTAACCTTCGTTTCTTACCTATATGAAAGCGTAACTGAGACATTACAGGACCCTTCAGTTGTATTTAACATTATGTGCGATCAAAACACCATATTACAACAACTGCAAAAACTGTTGATTAAGTTTATGTTTAATCTACAATTAGATGATGAAATAGAAGAATAAATACTGACAAGTCTCAGCATGGCTAAAGTAGTTGGAAGAGGTGTTATCGACTCTGCAATCAATAATCTACCCTTTGAATTACACATCCCGGATATAGATTTAGTGGACCTGGAACTAAATTACAACAAAGAATCCATTAGATATGCTTGTAAAGCTCACGATATTGCATATTCACAGCATAAAAATTTAGAATCAAGACATAAAGCAGATCAACTATTGGAACAAGAAGCTTGGAAAAGACTTTTAACTAAAGATTCTTCGCTCGCAGAGAAAACCAGTGCATTTTTGGTAGGAAATATAATGAAAGCTAAAGTTAAATATGGAGCTGGCAAAAAGCGATGTCGTCCTTCACATAGGTAAGAAACGAAGGTTACTATACTTTCGGCGAAACAGTTTCAGCGACCCCCACCACTCCTATATTTAAAAAAGTGAGGAATGTTCGGCAATTCTCGGCTTAGCTTCGGCTGTCCTCGAGTGGGTAGGAGTGGTGGGGGTCGCTGAAACTGCTTCGCCGAAGGTATAGTAACCTTCGTTTCTTACTTATATGAAAATTTAGTGGGGTTCAGAAAACCAAGATTTTCTTCAACAAAGCGACATACGTGGGATTATCCATACTTGACCTTTCGAAAACAATGGTTTATAAATTCCACTATGACGTCATGGTAGATAAATATGAATCAGAACGGGCGAAAGTGATATATACAGACACTGATTTCTTTATATATAGAATTAGCACAGACGACATTTTCAAGGACATGTTATAAATGGAAGCTCATTTTGACACATCTGATCATCCACATGATCACCCCAACTACTCAACCAAAAACAAAAAAGTATTGGGAAAGTTCAAGAATGAGGTAAACGCTCAAATAATTAGAGAAGTCGTCGCTTTAAGGCCGAAAATGTACGCTATTGATGTGGCCGGTGAGATCAAGAAAAGAGCAAAAGGTGTTCAGAGATCAACACTACAGAAAACTGGTTTTGACGAATACAAGAGTGTGCTATTTAATAATATACAAATGTTGAGTATGATGAGGTTAATTCGATCAATGTAGCATAATGTCTACTCCATTGAGATGATGAAACTAAGTCTTTCAAGCTTTGACCGAAAACGGATTATCAAAAGTGATGGGATAAACACATTGGCCTATGGACATCGTGATGCAACTCTCTCTTAAACTTGTGAATATGTTTTAATTGAATTTTATATAAAGTGTTTATTGGTTTTGAATTTATACAATGTAAATACAAAAATTTTATTTGTTTTTTAAAGTTTTATTTTAATGTGAATGAAAGTTTTATTGTTTTGAATTTTGTTAAAAAAGTTGAATTTAATGTAAATAAAAATTTTATTGTTTTTGAATTTGTTTAAAAGTTTTGTTTATGAATGTATTTAATGTAAATAAAAAATTTATTTTTTGAATTTTATTTAATGTAAAATAAAAAATCATGTTTTTCTGAATTAAAAAATGTATTTTGTTATAAACTTATGTTTTTTTTTGTCGACAAAACCTCGCCCCTAATAAATCATTAAAAACAGCTGATACATTAAAAAAACATACACAGTATGTTCTGGGAAAAAAAACAAAAAAAAAAACACAAACTTTATACTATTTTTAATTTAAAAAAATTTAAATATACAATTAAAACAAAAAAAATAAAACTTTATAACTATTTCAATTTAAATATACAATTAAATATTATGCAAATAAAAAAATCTAATCTCTTCTCCCTGAAAAAACACACAAAAAGTTAGATAAATATTGATATTATTGCTCAATATATTAAATCAGTAAACGTGTTTTTAACCCTCGCCGTTTTCCCGCCTGTGGCAGCATCCCCGTATTGGCAGGTCCTGGGGACCTTTGAAAGATAAACCGCATTATACAATAGAATTATAAATTTTTCAACTCTAGTAGTAAAAAAAAACTTACTGCCATCGGCTACAGCCGGAAGCCGCAATCCATGCAAAACCGTGGGTGGGGGACGTGCTCCGATCCAAAGCTGGAGCCACAGTAAGGGCAAATGTACTACAAAAACCCTCAATTGAGATAAATAAATAAGAATTGGCATTAAGATGGTAAAAAAATTGGTACTTACATAGCGCCATACATCCATAATGATGACAGGTGAATTAACCCCCCAGCGATCCATTGATGACTAATGAAATAGAAGACCTGTAAGCAAAGATTTGAAGAACATAACTATAAGGTGCATGATCACTGCCATATTTCTGGCAGGTATAGGGGAGCTGCATGCAATAAATGTAATTTACGATAGTAGGGTGTTTAGATTACTTCTGGCGCAGGGGCTATGATACTAGTCTTGGGGGGTTACAAGAGCGCTACTGCCATCAGGTCAATGACCTTTAAGTATCATCCAATTCGATGAATATTTTAACTTTAAGCATCGCCCAATTCGAAGAATGATGACTATCCAATCTGAATTGTCATCCAATATTATAAATATTTAAATAAATATTTATAAATAAATTAATATTTATTTATATAAGAAAAAGTTGTTTTACCTGGAATTGAACCTCAATTATCGCGTCAAAAGACGAGCATGCTAACCACTAGACAATAAGGTCATTTATTTCATAGCAGTAAATAAACATAATTCAATAGTACACGTCCCAGTGTTTGACCTTGTATTTGAATAAAAGAAACAATGGGTTTTTTAATTTTTATTAAACAAATATTGGTTTTATTCAATTTTTTTAACGTCATTTTAGACACAAATATTGATAAAATTACTTAGAATGTTAAATATTTTAATCAATTTAGACATAAATACGTACAAAAGATGATACAAATACTAATAAAGTTAAATATTTTAATCTTAAATTTTAGACACAAATATTGATACAATTAATTATACGTTAAATATTTTAATCTTTTAATAACATTCCGACACAAATAATGACACAATTACGTAAAATATTTTACTCTTTCCATGTTATATTAGGCGCGAATATTTCAATCTTTTAAAAACATATTAGACATAAATATTTTACTTTTTTAATGTTTCGTTCAATTTAAATATACAAATAAAAAATCTAATCTCTTCCCCCTGAAAACAAAAAAATGAACAGTTAGAGAGGTAGAGATGTATATGCGGAATTAAGCGTCTAGCAGCTGGTTAATGTTGTGGTTATAACTGTTTAAAAAAGGATGTTAAGCGGTTTGATAATAGAGACAATGTGGTCTGAATGAAAATAAAATCAACTTACAAGATTGACCCAAGGTCGATCATCTTTCCTTAGCCTGTAATAAATTCTCACATGTGACATCCAGACAAAATCCCTTACATAAAATATTTTAAAATATTTACACTTATATTCTCTTATGACGCTCCAAACATCTTTTCTCGTGGTCGGGCAGCTGATCCTCCGGCAGCCACATAATACACTACCCATATTTCTTTATGTGGAGACGCTGTCTTGCATCCATTTTCACTATGGATCGCAAGGGGGATAGGACAGAGTGCCTTGTGCGTCTCTGTCTGCTTGTAACTCCCCAAGTCAACCTCACCTCCACGTGGTGCGATCTGGGCACCTCCCTCGGGAGGTGGCAAACGAGGTACTGGCGGGAGCCGGAATAAACCCCTCTGGCTCCTCCCCTCCTTTTATCCCATCCTAGTCATCCTTCCCAACTCCTTTAGGTATCCCCACCCAAGCTGAGATGGGATGCGCGTCGAGGCTGAATGCGTACAGGGTGGTAAAACATGTGTGCGGTAGCGGTCACCTTGGGGAACCGGGCGAAACCCCATTGTATTGTAGCCTTCTCGTGGTATGGGGCACTGCCACGAGTGACGACTTAGCTCCTCCGACTCTTGGGAACATTTATGGACCCTAAAAAATGAAAGTAGAGAAGTGAAGGATGGGCGGGAAGAGCAGAACTCGCCCAAAACCAATCCCCTCTGCTGGTGGAGATCCCTAGGTTTCTGGGGTGAGACCAGTAGAGGGGATGAACTGGGGGGTGACAGATGAGTCGCCCCCAGATGAAGCGGAGAGGCAAGTTGAAGGGATAGGTGGGACAAGTGCAGGCGAATGACCCTTCAGGACGTCTCTCAGCAGTTTGGAGAGATCCACATCTCGCCGAGCGGAGAGCGGGGGCGAAGCGCAAAGCTGGTGCGCAAAGCAGGGTGTGGCTGTCAAAGCGGCAATGGAAGCGGATGGTGAAGGAGAGTGCCGCTTCCAAGCAACCGGCCCAGGTAGGTAGTGTGATGGCTTCGTTTTCCCTGGGGATACCCGGCGGGAGAAGAAGGGAAGATGTAGCTGGTACATCCTCCCCGACTCCCAAGCGGGCTCCTAAACGGGACGATAGGAGTTAAGCACTCCGAGTAGGTCCGGGGATGAGTGGCACTAGGGTGCCAAAGAAAGCTAAGGGCTCGGAGGAAACGGCTGTGGTTTCCTTCAGAGATGCCATCAGCAATACTCGTATGGCGATTGCCCCGGAGGGTTATCCTCAGGTCCAACTGACGGAAGATCAGGTGGAAAGGGTACAGGCCGAGGTAGTCGCCAGAATAATTGGCGAGGACGGCCCGCAATTCAAGGGCTGCTATCTATCCAAAGGCGCCCTCATTGTTAATTGTGGCAATGAGGCAACGCGGAACTGGTCGGAGGCAGTGACCCCGACTCTCCGTATAAGGGAGAGAATAAATCTGCGGACCCGTCTGGCCAAAGAGATCCTCAGGACTGTCAAGGTGTCGGTGTGGGTGGCAGGTGCTCTGAGGGAGGCGACCCCAACTAGGTGTTGGAAAAGCTGCATCGCAGAATGCAGGTTTGGACACCTCAGAATGGAGAATCATTAACTGGAAAGGGGAAGCCAGGGGGCAAACTCTGGTGTTTGAAATTCCTGAGGAAGTTCTGGAACACCTTAGGAAGTCCAGCCTCGGGCTTTTCTCGGGATGGGCGTGGTGAAGTTCTGGATTGTCGCGAAAGCGCAAGATGATAGCTGAGGGGGAGACGAACCTCAAGAACCGATGGAGAGCTGTTCAGGTGAATCTCCATCATAGTAGAGGTGCGTCAGCAGCACTATCAAGCTACCTCATGAGGGAAGACATCGCCTTAGCCTTGATCCAGGAACCCTGGCAGGTCCGTGGAAGAGTAGCTGCGCTGGGAGCACCTACAGGTAAGATTGTGTATATTCGTAGCCTGGAAAATCTTAGAACATGTATATATATTAGGGAAGATATTACCGGCCGCATTATATACATTTATCCATCATTTCTAGTATATATCTTGATCACTATTAACCAAAGCTTTGGTTTAGATGGGTTGCGGCCGCAAATGTCATATATAAATAATGTAATGTGCGGGAACAAACGACATTTTGGCCGAACCTGAACCCAACCCAACCCAACTTACTCTAACCTAACCTAACCTTACCTTACGTGACCTAACTTAACCTAACCTAACCTCTTATATTTTGCATAACCTATTTAATCCAAACCCCCAGGACATTTTGCATAAATCCTAAGCCGATTATATTTTGCCAATTTATGTAAATAAAATCTTTACCCAATTATGGCCAACATGTGTTATGCTCACCGACTAATCATCAATTTCGACGAGCACTTAAGCCACGCCCACTTATTGTAGTTCATATAAAATAATCTAATTTGCAGGTAAAAATGACATTTTGTCTAACTCTAAACCTATTATATTTTGTCCAACCCATCTAAACCAAAGCTTTGGTTAATGGTGATCAAGATATATACTAGAAATGATGCATTAATGTATTGTGAACTATAATAGTGCAAATAGGAGAAACTGGCGGGATCGGAAATTCTAGTGATTGACCTGAATATCTTACTGAACCTAATAGCAAAATAAAATAATTAAAATAAAATTGCATTGATTAGGAAAGATGGTGTCAGATTTTGTTACATATTTTTTTTCTTCTTTCTACATCACCTTTATAAATGTAAATGGAATACCCAGATAATAAGGATAGGTTTGTAACGCATATTGAAACCCGTGCAAGAACAGTCCTTAACCATATAATATATAAATATATATAAGAACCCTTTTAATAGTATTATTAGGCATTGATGATGGAACAGCATGAGGGTGACGCGTATATTTTTATTTTCATTGGTTGCAAAGTGAAGGTTTGCGGGAACAATATGTTAGGTGTTTTTTTAAGTTAGGTAATATACATACACTCACATACAATAAATACTAATTACTTAACCAAATGAGGAACCGTTTGTATAATACTAATACTTAATTGGGAACTTTATGTTTTTTTTGTTAAATTAGATGGCGTATACATACAAAAATATAACTATTTAACCAAAGTGAGGTATGTATTTTCATAATACTTAAACATAATTTACATAAAATACTTAAAAACACACCTTTTTACATACACAGATGTATTTTTACAATACTTAAAAACAGAACTTGTTTTTAAATACACAGATGTATTTTTACAATACTTAAAAACATAACTTAACTGAACTTTGTTTTTTAATTTAGGCGGTGTATACATACAAAAATATAAGTATTTAACCAAAGTGAGGTATGTATTTTCATAATACTTAAACATAAAATACAGAAATACTTAAAAACACACCTTTTTTACATATACCGATGTATTTTTACAATACTTAAAAACATAACTTAACTGAACTTTGTTTTTTTTTTTTGTTAAATTAGGCGGTGTATACATACAAAAATATAAGTATTTAACCAAAATGAGGTATGTATTTTCATAATACTTAAATTATGTAAATTTAGTAACATTACATAAAATACTTAAAAACACACCTTTTTTACATACAAAGATGAATTTTTACAATAACAGAACTTAACTGAACTTTGTTTTTTTGTTAAATTAGGCGGTGTATACATACAAAAAATATAAGTATTTAACCAAAGTGAGGTATTTTTCATAATCCTAATACTTAACAGAACTTAGGTAATGTGCAAAAATATATAAGTATTAAGCATTGGGCCCCTCCTCGCATTGCAAGGGCATCTGTAAGCGGATGTTGATTCAAAAGGATGTGGCATGATAAGTTTAGCTTATGTTGCATTTCGGTGGATGCTGCCCCCAATATATAAAGAATGTATTGTGGGGGATTCTTACAGTGTGTAATATGGATGTAATAAGATATGTAAGTACCAATTGTATTTTTTTACCATCTTAATGTTAATTCCAATTTGACTCAATTGGGGGATTTTGTGTAGTATTACTGCAATCACTGCGAGGCTCTGTTTGGGGCGAGGCGCGGCACCCTCAAACTCCAACACACACCCTCCAGGGAGAAACGGTGAGTGCTAAGCATGCCTGATTTAATGTGTTGAGCAAGAATATTTATCTAACATTTTCTTGTTTTTCCAGAGGGGCTGTAATTTAAAACTTTGTGTTTTTATTTAATGCAAATATTAGTATATAAATATTATATAAGCTTTTGGTTTTTTACTGTAATATATTATTATATATAAGCTTTGTGTTTTTTAATATTAATATATAAAATATTATTATATAAGTGTGTAATTATATATAAGCTTTTTTTTAATATTGTTATAATATATTATTATATATAAGCTTTTTTGTTTTACTATATTATTATATATATAAGCTTCTTGTTTTATTTTCCTTTTAGCCGTTTTTTTAATGATAGTGGGGGTTTTTCTCAAGGTTAAAACAACTAACAAAATATTAACAGTTTTGTTTTAATGCAGTTAGTATGGTTAAGTTTTTGTGTAACTTAAAATCAGCTAACAAAAAAAATATCACTTTTGTTTTAATTGTGTGTAATTTAAAATCAACTAACAAAAATATCACATTTGTTTAATACTGTTAGTATGGTTAAGTTTTTGTGTAACTTAAATCAACTAACGCACAAACAATTCCACTTCTACTTTTGCTTTCTGTAACTGGGAGAAACATTATTTAAGTAGCATAATTTCTTTTGGAATTTCCCCGTTTAAATAAATTAATAGAAAATTATTATAATGAGTAATTCTTTTTATCAGCCGCCAAAGGCGGTGTTTTTATATAGAAATGCACACCGGATGTTCTTATCTGTTTATTACTCTGATTTGTAGGAGTATTGGTATTGTCTTGCTTGTGGTTAGATCGGCTCTTCGTCTATGGCTTCTAAGTGGTTATTACTCTGTTTTTTTGAGTGATTAAACTTAATACTGCTTTGAACTTTGTGTGAAATTTTCAAACTTTTTTACCGAGCGGTTTCGGAGTTATCGAGGATTAAAAAACTGTTTTTTTAGTTCAAAATCTGGCCGATAGTGTAACAGTGGCATTAGAGAGCATAAATCAAGGTGAGTGGGGGGTCATTATTACTTTGTAGTTTTGTTTATGAAACAAAACAAATATAAAATTTGCTGGACCCAATCTTAGTAGTTACATGTAAACAGCAGTATAGTCACGTGTAAACAGTAAATATAACCTAGATAAAGAGCTCAATAACCTCTAAAGTCAATATATAATTTATAAATATTATTGAGTTGAATTATGCATATATAGTTAGAGAAGTGAACAGTTTCCGACTACTACTTCTATATATGTTATTATGTATAACACTCTATGTCTACTAAACCGATTTCTACTTCAAATTCTACCGCAAATACTTCGAAGAGATACAGAAGCTCCCCAGAGTGTCTTGAACGATATTCCAAAAAGGTTTCTTCTAATTTGACCAGTATGGCAGATTCTAATCCCCCATAAACAAAAAGTCAATATATAAAAAGTCTGGGGGAATCTCCAAGTGTATTCAAATTTTAAATTATAATAATATTAGCGATAGAAATTTGACAAAGTTTTTAGACTTAGAACGATATCTGACTTGTTGTGAAATTGTTACACCGAGTAAGTTCAACAGTTACCATGTGCGCAGAAAAAAGTTGTTTACCTCAACGGCAGAGTTAAATCTCACACTTATCACCCTAATTACAATGATTATTCCGTTGTTAATTGTATTAATTATTTACAAAGTATTAACGCCGAGCGCCAACTTAAACATGAAGCGAGTTTCCTTGCGAGACGTTACCAATATGACTAAAAAAACTAAAAAAATCGAATCGCGACGGGTCAAGCCGGACAAACTAGAGTTACCTTTTGTCCGGCGTCGCGATTCAACATTTTCTAGTCGGCCGAAGGCCCTTAGCGGGGACCGCTTATCAGCACCCCCCACTGGTTCTATAAACGCCAGTGGTGGGAGAAAGGCAACGCATGAGGTTTTTATCACTCTTCCGTTGTACGGAGCATATCACAGTTCTATTAGAGAAGATTTTGTTAATAGTTTTCATAACGTTTTACAGTACTGTTGTTCATTGGAAAAGGGTACATCACAGACTTGTGCAACACATTTACATTGTTACTTCAAGTTTGAGGAGCCAGTGAGGTACGAACAGGTGAGAGAATTTATATGTTATTGCTTCGATACTGAAAATGTTGACGTCCAAGGGGTACGAAACAAAAATAGAGTTCTTTCGTACATTACTAAGACAGATTTAAAACCGTTTTATAATGTTGAGGTTAGCAAACTTAGTTTTGAATTCCAAGCATATTATTATTTGCGTGACATGGATAACTTCGATTATAATCATTTCTTTATTAAAAAGCACAGAAACTGCTATTTATATCTGACTAAGTTGCACAGTCAACTTAAACAAGAATTTGTTAAAAGTTATTGCTATATTGGTCCCATTACTTTGTTTGATCGTGTTTGGTGTTTATCAGTTTTTGAATGGTACCGTAATTATGTTAGCACTAGTTACTACTATAAAAAAAGACATTTGTATTTGTACGGGGAAAGTAATGTCGGTAAAACATTCTTTACTAAACTAATGACAAGGTATTTGGGTAATCGCGTGTATTACGTATCTGATGAAAAACCATTATTTGATATTTGTGCTGAACATAAAATAATCATTTTTGAAGAGTTTGATATCCGAAAATATAGCTTAGAGTGGATTAAACAGTTATTAGCGGGTGATGTTTGTTACATCAAGAGGAAATATGCAGATGAAAGGGTATACATCAATACATTGCCCATTGTTATTATTAGTAACTATAAACCATTACAGGATACAGCTTTTTTGAATAGATTACAAGTAGTACATGCAGACCGTTTGTTACAGGATATAGAAAGCGCTACTACACAAGAAGTAACTACTTTTCATATAGACGAAGATACTACTGATAGCGACTGAGGATGTATTATAGACGACGTTACCGACGGTATTACAGACGGATTCCTCGACGATTTACTGGTACATGGAATTATTCACCTATTACATATTTTACACATAAATTTGTTAAGGTTGGGAGTATGCTAACAATGGGTGGTTTCGGTGCTAACTACGAAGAATTTCAGTGCTTGATATATCCCTATGGCGCACCGACTAAACTTGCAGGTGATCCAAACGACTGGGGGATTAATCCAGAGATCCAAATGCTATTAGGCAGATACTCTAAATACAAACTGTACAAGATCACACAGGTTATTCATCAGATAAAACCATTTACTTTCAGTGTTATAGCCGACCAACATTCAACTCCTGAACAGAAATACAGTATTGCTAAGTACTACCAAGACAGATATGCAAATCAATCTGAACAGACAATGACAGAAATTGACAACTTAGACGACTATGTATTCAGTGAAACACCATTGACTACAGCTTCCATGCAAATATTTAGGACCAGTCCAGTGTGTTTATACGATGACAATTACATCGCAATTGTTACTTGTATCTTACGAAATTACACAGTCAGTTGAAATATGAATTTGTAAAGAGTTATTGTTACTTGGGACCAATAGTACTGTTTGATCGTAAATGGTGTTTAGAAGTATATGAGTGGTACCGCAATTTTGTTAGTACAAGTTATTATTACAAAAAAAGGCATTTATATTTATTCGGTGAAAGTAATGTTGGTAAAACTTACTTTAGAAAGTTACTATGTAAATATTTGGGTAATCGTGTGTACTACGCGTCAGATGAAAAACCACTATTCGATATTTGTTCTGATCACAAATTAATTATATTTGAAGAATTTGATATTAGAAAGTACAATCTCGAATGGTTGAAGCAATTATTAGCTGGTGATGTTTGCTACATCAAACGGAAATACGCTGACGAACGTATGTACGTTAATACAATTCCAGTTATTTTAATTAGTAACTACAAACCCATTAATGATACAGCATTTCTAAACCGACTACATGTAATCGAGGCTGACTGTATGTTACAGGATATCGAAGACGGAACTTCACAAGAAGTTTCAACTTTTCATATCGGAGACGATTCTACTGATACCGACTAAACATGTACTACAGAAGACGATACAGACGATACTACAGGAGAATACCACGACGTTATATTGGTACTTGGAATTACAGTCCTATTACTTACTTCACACACAGGACCATAATGGGGACAGGTCAGAGTGCCTTGTGCGTCTCTGACCGCTTTAACTCCCCAAGTCAACCCCACCTCCTCGTGGTATGGTCTGGGCACCTCCTTTGGGAGGTGGCGAACGGGGCTCTGACGGGCCGGAGCGAACCCCCTCCGGTCTCCCACTTTCCTCCTCCCTCTTCCTTAGTATCCTTCCATGTCCCTTTTCAGGTAACCCCACCCAAGCCGAGAAGAGATGCGCGTCAAGGCTGGATGCGTACAGGGTGTTTAAATATATGTGCGGTAGCGGTCACCTTGGGGCACCGGGCGACACCCCATTGTATCGTAGCCTTCCTGTGGTAAGAGGCTCTATTGCAGGCGACCGTCTAATCCTCAATTTTCGTGGGAACTAATGAGTGGACCATCAAAGAACAAAAACTTTAAGAAAAGGGGCGAGGTCAGAGGCTCGCTCAGCTCACTGTCATCGGCAGGTGGTGGTTCCCTAGGTTCTAGGGAAAGCACACCTGCGATGATAGAAACTACGGGGGGCAATCAGCCCGCCCCGGTTGAAGGTAGCCATGAGAGGGTGGTTGCTGGGGGGTCTGGTTGTCCAGGCTCCTCGTCGGCGGACCCTCTCGGCGAAGTGGCATCGAAGATTGGGGGCATTAAGATCGCTCACAAGAGGCCCAGTGGAGCCCAGCGCAGACAGCAGGCGAGGCGCAGGGCTGCTACTGGGGGAAGAGAGTGGATCCCCAATAGCGTGTGGAAGAGGA
The DNA here is from genome assembly GCA_011037195.1 of Triatoma infestans. Lineage (NCBI taxonomy): Eukaryota > Metazoa > Arthropoda > Insecta > Hemiptera > Reduviidae > Triatoma > Triatoma infestans. The sequence goes on from JAAEAF010000474.1 coordinate 52,842, forward strand.
TGCAGCGGGAGAGGGCCTCTTCCACGCAACCGGTGAGAGCTGGCGTGGCTGGGACTTCGACTGCCCGGGGTGATGCCGGCAGGGATGCGAGGAGGGTGGCACGTGATGCTGCCCCCCGCGCATCTCTGCGGACTCCCAAGCGGGTGAGATCGGAGGTGAGCACACCAAGCACCGAACCGGGTGTTCCCTCCAGGGAAAGTAAGCGGGCAAGGGGTCCCGAAGAGGTTCCTTCGGGTTCCTTTAGGGATGTCCTTAGCTCCCATCGTATGGCGATTGCTCCTGAGGGGTATCCGAGTGACCGTCTGACAGAAAGTCAGGCGGAGAGGATACAGTCGAGGTCGTCGCCAATATAGTGGGCGAGATCAGGCCTCAGTTTAGGGGGTGTTACTGGTCCAGGGGCGTTCTCGTTGTTGTGTGCAACAATGAGGCTACGCGCCTCTGGCTGGAGCAGTTGGTCCCCACTCTCCAAGTTGGGGAGGGTAGACTGAGGGTAGGGTTCGCCAGAGACGTACTTAGGTCGGCTAAGGTGTCCGTTTGGATATCTGGCTCCCTAAGAGAGGCTTCTCCAGCGGCCGTCTTAGACAAGCTCCGCATTCAAAATGAGGACTTGGAGACGGCGGACTGGAGACTCATCAGCAGAAGAGGGAGACGCAGGGGCAAACCCTAGTCTTCGACGTAGCTGACCGAACCTTGGAGAGACTGAGGAGATCCGGGCTCGAGGTTTTCCTCGGGATGGATCTCGTCAGGTTCCGGGTGATATCTAGGCCAAGAGAAGATGAACAGGAAGGCGAGGGACCCCACTCTCCGATGGAGGTTACTCCAAGTAAACCTCCATCACAGTAGGGGAGCATCGTCGGCCCTGTCCAAATATCTCGCCAGAGAGAATATCTCCATCGCCCTCATACAAGAACCCTGGCTTGTTCGGGGGAGAGTTGCGGGGCTTGGAGAAACAACAGGTAAGATAATTTATGATCGTAGCCTGGCGAATCCCAGGAGTTGTATGTATATTACGGAAGAAATAACCTCGTTGCTGCTGATGGAATTTTGTTCCAGGGACCAGACTGCAATGAGGGTTAAACTCCGGACGGAGGAGGGGACCAGGGAGTTAGTGCTGGCCTCCACGTACCTTCCGTTCGACTCACCAGCGCCGCCACCGTCAGAAGAATTGAGAAAGCTGGTCACCTGGTGCAGGGTACATGGGCTGCAGCTTATAATTGGCTGCGATGCGAACTCGCACAATACTGTGTGGGGAAGCTCCGACACCAATAACAGAGGTAAGTCACTCCTTGATTTTATTTTGTCTAGTAAACTAAGCATCATAAATGAAGGAGAAGATGCAACTTTCTGCAATATTAATCGCAGAGAGGTGATCGATCTCACCTTAGGGACTAACTTTATTTCGACCCTGGTAAGAGACTGGCATGTGTCCCAGGAACCCTCACTGTCGGACCACATGTATATTAGGTTTGATATCCTGGCCAACTGCAGGGAAACTCGGGCCTTCAGGAATCCCAGGCGAACAGACTGGGACTCATATAGGCGGGATCTCAGCTATAACATCGGTTCAGTCAAACGCTCTTTTAAGACCCTGAATGACATCGAGGACGCTGCGGATCAACTGCAGCGAGTAATCCTGGATGCTTTCCGGGATAACTGCGCGGAAGTGGTGCGTACATCCACCAGAGGAGTCAGCTGGTGGAATGACCAGCTGGCAGGCCTCCGCGCTAGGGCGAGAAGACTGTTCAACGCGGCGAAGAGAAGGGGTACATGGAAGGAGTACCGTGAGGCCCTCACCTCTTACAATTTAGCTATTAGGAAAGCTAAAAAGGACTCGTGGAGGAGGCTGTGCGAGGAGGTAGCTACGACCTCCGAAGGGGCTAGACTTCACAGAATACTTTCAAGGGTACCGACTAATCCGTTGGGAACAATCAGGAAACCTGACGGCGACTTTACGGAGGCGGGAAGGGATACACTGGAGCATATGGTCCAGGTGCACTTCCCTGGCTCTATAGTGACCTCGGTAAGTCCGCGGGATGAATCACGAATGGATCCAGGGGGTAGGCCCGGATCCAGGGGGGATTGGACCGCGGCCAAAGAATGTGTCACATTTAACAAGATTAAGTGGGCGATACAACATTTTAAGCCCTACAAGTCGCCGGGGCCTGATGGTATTCTTCCCGCTTTATTGCAGCAGGGAAGTGATATCCTTACTCCGATACTCTGCAGGGTAATGAGGGCAAGTGTAGCCCTTAACCATATTCCATCGGTATGGAGGCCTGTAAGAATTGTCTTTATTCCGAAGCCTGGGAAGAGAACTCATACCCAGGCTAAGGACTTTAGGCCGATCAGCCTTTCCTCATTCATGATGAAAGTGCTGGAGAAACTGGTGGATCTGTACATCAGGGGAACGGTGCTTCAACTGCGGCCCCTGCATGTTAATCAGCATGCCTACCAGAGGGGTAAATCCTGCGAGACGGCCCTCCACTCCCTTGTTGGAGAATTGGAGGCGGCAGTATACGGCAGGGAGGTGGCTGCAGGAGTGTTTCTGGACATTGAGGGTGCCTTCAGCAACACGACCTACAGCTCGATCACACTAGCTTTGGAAAGGCACGGGGTGAATCGGACCATTACCGGGTGGATTGGCAGCGTGCTCAGAACTAGAAAGATCTTAGCTAGCCTCTATGAGGAGACGCTTGAGACTACGGCTACAAGGGGATGCCCTCAGGGGGGAGTCTTGTCTCCCCTCTTGTGGTGCATGGTTGTAGACGAACTTCTTGTGGAGCTTGATCGCAGGGGTTGTTCTGTCCTTGGCTATGCGGATGATGTGGTGGTGGTGGTCAGGGGCAGACACGAAACTGTTGTTAGTGAGCTACTACAGGATGCCCTGCGAGTGGTGGAGGGGTGGTGCGGAAGGGTCGACCTGATGGTCAACCCCTCCAAGACCACCTTGGTTCCATTTACCAGAAGAAGGAACGTGGACTGTTTCAGAACATTGAACTTCTTCGGAAGAACTCTAGATGTGTGTGGACAGGTGAAATACTTGGGGATCATGTTGGACGCCAAGCTCACCTGGGGAGCACATCTTCAGTATGTAACACAGAAGGCGAAAAAGTCTCTCTGTGGAGTCACTAGAGCTTGTGGAAAAACATGGGGACTTTCCCCAAAAATGGCACACTGGCTCTACAAGCGGACCATCATACCTGTCCTGACTTACGGGGCATTGGTTTGGTGGCCGAAAACGGAACAGCAAAGCGCGAGGAAAAGCCTCTCTGGGGTTCAAAGACTGGCGTGTATGCTGATCTCGGGGGCGTTTTGTAGTGCCCCGACGACTGCATTAGAGGTCCTACTGGGGTTGCCTCCTCTTCATCTGTTGATACAGGCGGAGGCGAGAGCCAGTGCGTACAGGCTAATGAACAATGGCCAATGGAAGCATATAAGCTCCCTAGCCAGGCACTTGGACATCACTCAGAAGGTAGACCCTGGCCCTATCCTTAGGATGGTTGGGGAGGTGAGTTGTCCAACGTTCCACTTTGAGCTCCCATTTCAGGTGATAATAACGTCACGATCGGAGTGGGCTAAAAGCTGGGAGAAACGGGGCCGGATTGGGGGATCCTGGTTTACGGATGGGTCCAAAATGGCCTGCGGAACTGGAGCCGGGATCTATGGGGTCAAACCGAAGGTACGCATTGCGAGGCCTCTCGGGGGATACTCCACAGTGTTCCAGGCTGAGATTTATGCAATAAAGATCTGCGCTGAGGAGAACCTGCGCATGGACTCTAGAAATAGAGAGATATGCATCTTCTCGGACAGCCAGGCGGCGCTGAATGCTCTTCGGGCGTTCAGAATCATCTCCCCTTTGGTCAGGGAGTGCAGAGACTCCCTGGAGACATTAGCCCGGCACAATAAAGTGCGGCTAATATGGGTGCCCGGGCATAAGGGGATTATGGGAAATGAGATAGCCGACCAACTGGCCAGGGAGGGAGCGAATACTCCCTTCCTTGGACCGGAACCTGCTCTAGGGGTGGCCAAAAGTATGGTAAGAGCGGCTCTGAGAGATTGGACTCGGAGGGAACATAACCGATACTGGAGGCTGAGTACTGGAGCAAAACACGGCAAGACGGCTATGCCAGAGCTGTGTGATAAAAGAACCAGACACATCCTGGGGTTAAGCAGGTATCAGATTTCTCTGATAACGGGCCTGTTTACTGGGCATGGCAGGTTCAGAAAGCATCTGCACAAGGTGGGGTTGTTGGAAGCAGAGCCCTTGTGCAGGCTATGTCAGGAGGAGGAAGAGACGGCCTCTCACCTGTTGTTTGATTGTGTTGCAATCGCTAGACTGAGGTACGAGATCTTCGGCACGCTGAGACCGGAGGAAATCGTGCTCCAGGAGGGACTGGTAGGGAAGGTTCTGGACCTCATGAAGAGGGGGGGCTTCCGCTACTAGGTTTTAGGGGTTGGCACAATAAGCCTCATTGGGAGGCTGCGGTGCCTGGGTCTTAGTCCCCCCCTGCAGCATTCTAATTCTAATTCTAATTCTACTTCACACACAAATTTACAAAAGTTGGTAGTTTATTGACCATGGGTGGATTTGGGTCTAACTTTGAGGAATTTCAATGTCTAATTTATCCATACGGAGCTCCCACTAATTTGGCAGGAGATCCGAATGATTGGGGTATCAATTCTGAAATTAAAATGATATTAGCAAGATTTTCTAAATTTAAACTGTACAAAGTCACTCAAGTTATACATCAAATTAAACCGTTTACTTTCAGCGTTATAGCTGATGAACATGCAACGGCTGAACAGAAGTACGCTATTGCCAAGTATTATCAAGATCGGTATGCAATTCAAACAGATCCTAGCAGAACAGAGATAGACAACTTGGACGACTATGTTTTCAACGAGACTCCATTGACTAATGCTTCAATGCAGACATTTCGGACTGGTAACATTACATTATACGATGACGAAATTTCATATTGGTGCCATTTTGGATTTACCAGCTAAACGAGATAAGAAATTAACTCCCCAAAGTCGTATGATAAACACGCTATTACCCAAAGTGCCAACGTTATGCATCTACCAACAATTTCTATATGAGTCAAAGTTCTAGTTTCATTAAGTGGTTAAATCTGCAACATGCACTGCGTGCACCTACGTTGCTTTATGGTCGGCTGATGCCAGAGTTAATACCGGCATCTATGAAAGACGACACTTTTCGACTTATGGGTTCATATGCTGTTTGTGAAGTGAAAATTTATTATACAATTAAATTTTGTGGTTTAAAATATAATAAAAGTTTCTAATGTATTTTTGTGTTGCTTTGATTTCCTAGATGAACGGAGATTACAACCAAGAAAAGTGGGTCAGAATTTGCTGTCGTATACTGATCAATTTGAACGACTACGAGAGTTGGCCATTCTATTATAAAAACTTACTACTGTGTTCTAATATAAACCGTTATGAGAACCGATTAAAACTTGCTTGTTTTCTTTATGTAAATAAATTTAGTTTTCGTGGTATTTCGAATTACAACAGTATCACTGAGAGAAATTTAACCAAATTTTTGGATTTAGAAAGATATTTAACTTGCTGTGAAATTGTTAGCCCCACCAAATTTAACAGTTATCATGTCCGTCGTAAAAAAGTCATCTACCTCAATGGAAGAACTAAACATTCTACTTTTCACCCTAATCACAATCAGTATTCCATTGCTGCTTGTATTAATTTTCTTCAAAATATTAACGCCGAGCAGCAACTCAAATTCGAAGCGTCGTTCCTTGCACGACGTTACCAATATGATTGAAAAAAAACGGAAAAAAATTTTTTTTCGAATCGCGACGAGCAAAGCCCGACCAAACTATACTTACCTTTGGTCCGGCGTCGCGATTCAACATTTTCAGACCGGCCGAAGGCCCTTAGCGGGGACCGCTTATCAGCGCCGCCCACTGGTTCTACAAGTAGTAGTGGGGGGCGCAAGGCAACACATGAAGTGTTTATCACACTTCCGCTTTATGGTTTGTTCCATTCCAGTATCAGACAAGATTTTGTTGGTTCATTTCACAAAATATTATTGCACTGTTGTGCTTTGGAACGTGGAACATCAGAAAGTTGTCAAACGCATCTCCACTGCTACTTGAAATTTGAAGAACCAGTTAGATACGACAGGTAAGGGAATTTATTTGTTTCTGTTTCGACACTGAAAATGTTAATGTGCAAGGTGTTCGTAATTCGAACAGAGTATTATCTTACATGTATAATTTCAATGTCTAATTTATCCATACGGAGCTCCCACTAATTTGGCGATGGGTGATGGGGTTGATTTACTAAGAAAGATAAAAAAATAACTCCACAGACACGTATTGTTACACGAGTTACGTAACCTTAACCTTTGATTCAGCACACTATCACATCCTCTTCCTGGAACCTTGACATATCACGATAAGCAACATAGAAATCCCTATATATACTCCCTGTCCCCTCTCATTAGCCAGTTCTGCTATTATCATACACCAGTGCTGTACTAGTGAGTTGTCATTGTTTAACAGTTGTACCTTTTTTTTATTTATTTTGTATAAGAACTATATTATTATAATTTGTGCATTTTGAGAATAAAAAAGTATTTTTAAAAAGAGGACATCTGTTACGCAAAACCTAACTGGCGCCCGAACATAGTGACACGAACAGCCATCTTTTAAGATTTTTTGAAGATTTTGAAGATTCCAGCAGCTCCAGCCCCTTCTGTAAGAAGAATTCGTTCAAAGACTCAAAAATCCAAGTCCCAAGAGAGAGAGCAACTCAGCAGCAACAACAACAGGTGTGCAGACTCAGTAATATAATATATCTCTCTTTATATATATATTTCATTTATACCTTTCAAAGATTCACCCCGTAACTATTAAAAAGAAATTTGAATTATATCAGCCCCTTATTGAAAGCCCTATAATCAATTCAAACCCCCATAATTAATTAAAAAGCCCCTATAAAGAAAAGGAAAATAAGAAAACTCTTATAACAAAATTACATTATATTTAATTCATTTCTAACATTTATATTGCTTGCAATATAGTTCAATTTTACATAAATATAAGCATTTATATTCTGTATTATATATATAATTGTAAACACTTGGGCAACACATATAACACATACATAATGACTACCCCAGGCATCTCACAAGCAAATCTCCCTGTAACTCCACCCCCAACACCGCAAACCCCCCAAAATCAAACAACCCTTCGTCAAGATCCCAATCCCTTACGAAGGGAGGATTATGACCACATTCCCACCTTCAGTGGAGCACCCTGCGAACTCTTACACTTCATCCAAGCGATTGAAAATGTTTATAACGTAGTTAATATTATTGAAAAGACCACTAACGAATATCTACTTTTAAACAAAGTAAAAGCTAAACTAACCGGATCAGCTCAGTCCCTCATGCTTACGAAACAAGTAATCACTATCAATGAATTCCTCGATGTCCTACGAAGGAACTTTTCATATTCTAAATCTTTTGAAACTCTAAAATCCGAAATGTACAATATGAAGCCGCATTTCAAAGAACCCCCAACGGAATACCTTAACCGATTAGAATGTATAAGACAACTCATCTTTGCCAAATACATGATTGATGGAGTCGAAGAGCAGGTCACTCTCACTTCTATGCGATATCTAGATCAGGAGATCATATATCATTTCTACTCTACTACCCCCTGGCAATTGTCCAATCATATAATGTCTTTTAACCCCACATTAGAAGAGTTAAGACGAATCTTAAATACTAAATGCATATTCATTATTGAACAAATGTATAAAAAACAACAACAGTGTTCGCCGCCAAGACCTCCATATCAATCCCCTACCCCACAAGCCAGAGCACCCTATAGGCCTCCACCAAATGTACTTAATCGCCAAATTAACCCCTCAAGTCCCTCAACGTCTCATCGTTATCCGCCGCCTCTAATGCAGGTACAAACTCCCTTTCATCGACAACCCCCCAGAGAAAATTTCTCCAACCCACGATTCTCCCAGCAAACACCACAATGGTCCCCTCATTATCAAAACAGAGGAAATTACGCTAAAACCCCGCAGCAAAATAACTCTGCGCCATTACATACAGCACCCCATAACGTCCAAGAAGATCAATTACAGACCATAATACAGAGGCTCTGTAAACTCGAAGATTTTTTAGAAGAAGGCAGCTTCGAAAGTGTAAGCCCCACAAAGAATCCGAAATAAAACCACTCCCTTATTGTAAAGACAACCTACAATACAAATGGCTAGTTGACACAGGCTCTACACGGAATTATATACACCCCAATTCCATTCCACCTAACACAGTTATCCATTCAGAATATTTCTCCATTATTACCCCCGCAGGAACAAAAAATGGCACATCTTGCATATATCTGAACCTCCAACCTCACTTTAACATTGAACACAGCACCAAACTATACGTCTTTCCATTCTCAGACGGATACGACATGTTACTAGGTAAAGACACCATGACAGAGTTAAACCTAGTGTTCGACTTCAACACAAACACAATAACTTACCCCGGCGTTACAATTCCCATGTGCAATACGGAAAACGAAAAAGCCCCAGTTCACGCCGTAACCCATAAAGAAACTACGAAAGCAAAAATTAGCGAACTTATACGTACAGAACACTTAAAACCTGACGAGAAAGAACCCCTGATAAATTTACTAACCCAATATCCTACTATAATACAGCAGGAAAATGACACACTCAGTTCCACCAATCTTCTGAAACACGAAATTCGAACGGAAGATGAAATCCTAGTATATTCTAAAAATTACAGATATCCTGTGGTATACAAAGAACTTGTACACCAGGAAATAGAAAAATTGTTGAAAAACCGCATCATACGTCCCTCTGCTTCCCCCTACAACTCACCCATATGGGTAGTTCCCAAGAAACAAGACGCCTCAGGAAAAAATAAAATCCGAGTCGTTATAGACTATAGAAACTTAAACAAAAACGACTATAAATGACAGATTTCCCTTACCCAACATTGAAGATCTCTTAAATCAACTAGGCAAAGCCAAGTACTTCAGCGCTATAGATTTAGCATCTGGATTCCACCAAATCGAAATGGAATCCAACTCCATCGCCAAAACAGCTTTTAGCACAGACTCGGGCCATTACGAGTTTCTACGAATGCCATTCGGGTTAAAGAATGCACCACCAACTTTCCAACGTGCAATGAACAGTGTATTTGCCAACACCAAGAACGTCCTAGTCTATATGGACGACCTAATAATCTTTTCGAAAACAATCACAGAACACATACACGACCTAGAAAATACCTTTAGGCTACTACAAGAACATAACCTAAAGATACAACTAGATACAACAGAGTTTTTCAAGAAAGAAATAACATTCCTAGGCCACATTATTTCAGCCGATGGAATAAGACCAAACCCTATAAAGATATCAGCAGTCAAAGACTTCCCCATCCCAAAAAACCAAAAACAAATAAAGCAATTCCTTGGCCTTACAGGCTATTATAGAAAAATGATAAAAAACTACGCGAAAATAGCGAAACCCCTTATCGAAAAACTAAAACAAGGTAACGAACCAATACCAATAACGGATGAATACATGGAAGCCTTTAACACTCTAAAAACAATGCTAATAAATAGCCCTATTTTACAATTCCCAGACTTTAGTAAAACATTCACCCTGACCACCGACGCTTCTAACTACGCCATAGGAGCGGTCCTTTCGCAAAACATAAACGGAAAAGATCTCCCCATTTCCTATGCTTCACGAACATTGAACGCTAGAGAAATAAACCTAAGCACTATCGAAAAAGAACTACTAGCAATAGTATGGGCATGTAAACACTACCGACCATACCTGTATGGAAGGAGTTTTATAATTTGCACAGACCATAAACCCCTCCAATACCTACACAATATGAAGGACCCCAGCGCCAAACTACTCAGATGGAAGAACCAGTTGTCTGACTATGATTTTGACATCAAACACGTAGATGGAAAAACAAATTGCGTAGCTGATGCATTGTCCCGAAATCCTGTCCCTTTAAATATCATCAGAGACGGAGAAAACCAAACCCTTGATAATATAGATGAAACTAATATCTACCCATTTGATCCCTTTGATTCCCCTTATATTGACCAAACTCTTGCAACACCCCCTGGAAGAGAAGAAGAAATTGCAAGAATCCTCGATGAAATCGACCCTCAAAAAGAAATGACCCCAGAGGAACTAGATGACCTCATAAAACTTACCCTTAATGAATTTGAATATAACCCCCAAGAAAATGAAGATGAACCCCAAAATGAATATAATGAAATGATGATCCCCTAAATGAAAAAGATCCCCCAGATGAAAAGGAACAACCCCAAGGAATAAAAGATGAGCCCCACATAATTACAAGTCCAACAATTAGTCGTCCCACAATCAGCCCAAACTCAGTCCCCAATCAAATAATTGTCATCCCTGATAAAAACAAATGCTTGAATATTGAAAAAAACCAAATCCAAATAAACATCGGTAATCCCATAAACAGCAAAGCTAAAACATACTTTGGAAATAAAACGCGACTAATATGGCAAGTCGCATGGCCACATAAAGAAACCCTCCTGAAACATTGTCTAGAATATCTTGCACCCAATACCACTTATGGTCTTTACTGTTCAAACCAAGCAACTATTATGAACAATATCCTAGAAGACATATATAAATTATTTGAAGAGATAATACTTACTACATACCCCACAGTTAGAATTAAAAGATACTTTAAAATCAACATAGATGTTGAAGACCCTGATGATCAAAACGAACTAACTACAAGCTACCACATTGGAAAAACCTGTCCCCGTGGAATTAATGACACATGCGATAGACTAAAACAAAAATAGTATTGGCCCCAAATGATAGAAAGCGCAACGCGAATCATTAACAATTGTGACATATGCAAACAGATCAAATATGAACGTACTCCCCCGAAACAGAAGTTCAAATTAACTCCAACACCCAACAAACCTTTCGAGAAATTACAAATAGATACTCTTTTCTTTTCTAACCATTCCATCCTAACAATTATGGATTGTTTCTCAAAGAAAATGACAGCTTATATTATGAATTCTACGAACAGTATTGAAATTATCGACAGTTTACGAGAATATCTTAGTTACTTCCCTACTCCACGCGAAATACAGACAAACAACGGAAAAGAATTTGCAAACAAAGGTTTTGAGTCCTTTTTACAATACAATAATATTTCTCACTACTTAACTACACCACATCACCACAATTCAATAGGACTTATCAACCGAGCTCACTCGACCCTTATCAAACTTTTGAACATTGTCCAATTACAAGAACCCAAAATGTCCCTAAACAAGAAATTAAAACTAGCCATAATTGCATATAACAATACCCCCAGTAGTACGCTAAAGCTCAGCCCCAACGAAATTAGCTTCGGCATAACATTCCCCACTGAACAAAATGAAGCAACTATCTTCGAGTTTCAAACCGAAGAATACCACAGAGAAAAAGAACTAATTCATAAAGCCATAAAAGAACTGATACAAAAAGAAAAAGAGGAACGGACAGACCAATTAAACGAAGACAGAGAAGAAGTAACAATTCCCCCAGGAAAAATATTTGTAAAAACGCATAATAGAAATAAGGCGAAACCCAAATACAAAGCAGTAATATACGATCCCAACAAACAAAAAATCCTCACTGGAAAAACCAAAGAGACAAAAATACACCCCACGCAAATTAAACGTCCTAGAAAATATGAAGATAATTCATACAAACCTACTTGTTCACAGGACCAAGAAAATGAATATCATCTTACCCATATGATTATACCAATCAAACTTTTACCATAACAACATTCCCCTCATTAATCCTGAAGACGGACAAATTATACACAGCCCAGTGTGAGTTATTACTTAATAATTATTATTGTACAAATGCCTCAATTATTGAAAATGAATGTATAAATGATTTATTGAACAACAATTTGGAAAACAATTGTAAAACTATTAATATACCTAAACCTAGGCCATTTATTAGGCACATTGAAATAACTAACAACTATTTAATTTATAACACTCCTATTGTAAACATTAACAAAAACAATGTAAGCTTCACTGTTAATACGAAGCAAACAGCACTGATAACTTTAGAAAAAGGTGAACAAATTAATAATTGTAAACCAGTCTACACATATCACGAATTTGAACACATGCTAATTAATCCTTCCATCCCTAACTCCTATGATCAAATTAATGTATCATTTTCAGACCTCCATGATCTTAATACCAAGATGCAGCCCCTGGAAGAACTTGAAGAAGAAACCACAACGGATTATACGTCAATATTATTTACTGTAGCCATCTTCGCCCTTTGTCTATCGATCACTCACCTTGTAATAAATACAGCATCGACAAAAACTGTATAAACATCTGATTTCTGCTAGAGAAAGGAATCCTACCGATCCAGACGAAGACCCCAATGAAGAAGTAGCAGCCACTCCACTGCACCCTATGAACACTCCCATGGCAGCTTACCGCCAACATCTTCAGGATAAGCACCAACTTTCGTGAGGACACGAAAAACTTAAGGAAGGAGGAGTTACGTAACCTTAACCTTTGATTCAGCACACTATCACATCCTCTTCCTGGAACCTTGACATATCACGATAAGCAACATAGAAATCCCTATATATACTCCCAGTCCCCTCTCATTAGCCAGTTCTGCTATTATCATACACCAGTGCTGTACTAGTGAGTTGTCATTGTTTAACAGTTGTACCTTTTTTTTATTTATTTTGTATAAGAACTATATTATTATAATTTGTGCATTTTGAGAATAAAAAAGTCTTTTTAAAAAGAGGACATCTGTTACGCAAAACCTAACTCACGTTATTACCCAAATTGTCAACGTTATGTGTCAGCAAGTATGAAGGATGATACATTCAGACTTACACGGTCGTACGCAGTGTGTGAAGTTAGAATATATTATACAATAAAATTCTGTGGACTTAAATACAATAAAAGTTTTTGATTTCATTTGTTTATTGTTTTTTTTGCATCCTAGATGAACGGAGATTACACAAACGAAAAGTGGGTTCGTATTTGTTGCAGAATACTGATCAACCTAACGACTACGAAAATTGGCCGTTTTATTACAAGAATTTATTACTCTGCTGTAACTTAAATGAATATTTTAATAGATTAAAATTAGCTTGTTTTGTGTATGTCAATAAATTTAGTTTTAGAGGAATCTCCAAGTGTATTCAAATTTTAAATTATAATAATATTAGCGATAGAAATTTGACAAAGTTTTTAGACTTAGAACGATATGTGACTTGTTGTGAAATTGTTACACTGAGTAAGTTCAACAGTTACCATGTGCGCAGAAAAAAAGTTGTTTACCCCAACGGCAGAGTTAAATCTCACACTTATCACCCTAATTACAATGATTATTCCGTTGTTAATTGTATTAATTATTTACAAAGTATTAACGCCGAGCGCCAACTTAAATATGAAGCGAGTTTCCTTGCGAGACGTTACCAATATGACTAAAAAAACTAAAAAAATCGAATCGCGACGGGTCAAGCCGGACAAACTAGAGTTACCTTTTGTCCGGCGTCGCGATTCAACATTTTCTAGTCGGCCGAAGGCCCTTAGCGGGGACCGCTTATCAGCACCCCCCACTGGTTCTATAAACGCCAGTGGTGGGAGAAAGGCAACGCATGAGGTTTTTATCACTCTTCCGTTGTACGGAGCATATCACAGTTCTATTAGAGAAGATTTTGTTAATAGTTTTCACAACGTTTTACAGTACTGTTGTTCATTGGAGAGGGGTACATCACAGACTTGTGAAACACATTTAGATTGTTACTTCAAGTTTCAGGAACCAGTGAGGTATGAATAGGTGAGAGAATTTATTTGTTATTGCTTCGATACTGAAAATGTTCACGTTCAAGGAGTAAGAAACAAAAACAGAGTTCTTTCATACATTACTAAAACAGATTTAAAGCCGTTTTATAATGTTGAGGTTAGCAAACTTAGTTTTGAATTTCAAGCATATTATTATTTGCGCGACATGGATACTTTTGATTATAATCAATTTTTTATTAAAAAGCACAGAAACTGCTACCTATATCTGACTAAGTTGCATAGTCAACTTAAACAAGAATTTGTTAAAAGTTATTGCTATATTAGTCCCATTACTTTGTTTGATCGTGTTTGGTGTTTATCAGTTTTTGAATGGTACCGTAATTACGTTAGCACTAGTTACTACTATCAAAAAAGACATTTGTATTTGCACGGGGAAAGTGATGTCGGTAAAACATTCTTTACTAAACTAATGACGAGATATTTGGGTAATCGCGTGTATTACGTATTTGATGAAAAACCATTATTTGATATTTGTGCTGAACATAAAATAATCATTTTTGAAGAGTTTGATATCCGAAAATATAGCCCAGAGTAGATTAAACAGTTATTAGCGGGTGATGTTTGTTACATCAAAAGGAAATGATGTAACAAACATTTCAAGATTTTAAACTCTTCTGGAACGATTCTGCATCCCCAATCACCGAATCCTATTTTGCCTCAATTAGATTCAAGATCAATTGATTCTCTATCATTGCTAATAGAGTCTAAAATTGTAACTTCTTTGTCAACCTTATTGGATTCAAAACGTCTTTTGCAGAAGGCTTTAAAAAGGATCTTCAGACTATTACAGACACCGTTACTTCCTTAAAAGAAGAAAATTCTCATTTAAAAAAGAAATTAACCTTCTTAAAACTGTGAATTTGGAACATGAGAAATTAATTGAAAAATTGGAGATTAAATCTCGTAATAATAATCTTATCTTCAGATGAATAACAAGAAGTGCAGATAAAAGTTATACTCAGTTGGCCAGTGAATTTTGTCAGGAAGTATTAAAAGTTGATATTAACGTAGAATATATACACGCCTTTCCACTCGGACCAGCCACTTCCTCTAATAATCCTCTCTTGGTATCTTTTATTCGTCAACAGGATAAACTTGCTGTGCTTAATTCAACGAAAGTATTGAAAAATTCTGGCTTTGCTGTACACTGCGACCTACCTGAAGTTACGAGGAGGAAGAGAATTAAACTTCTTCTACTGCCAAAGAGGTCTTAAGGTTGAATTCACGTGTTAAAACAAGTCTTAGAAACGAGCCTCTTATTATTGAAGGGCAGAAGTTTTACTGGTGTAATCACGTAGGTGTGTTATCTTCTGAAGAAAACGCTATCTTAAAATTGAATGCACTAGTGGGGCATGATCTCACAGACTTTGTATTAGCCCTATTTAACCATAGCTTGCCTAATGACTATTTTTCTCAGAGGTCGACTCCGCATATCGGAAATTCTGCTCATCAGTTCGTGCAGTCTCGTCGTCAACGCAACTCCTGAGAATATGGAGTCTGTTAGAGTACTATTTCAGGAAAAGAAATATAAAGGAAAAGGGCCTTTTGTTTAAATCGATTTCTTTTATTTGTCTTAATGTAGCGGGATTAAAAAGTAAGTTGAATGATCATTTGTTTTTATTTTTTCTTAATAAATACGATATTTTCATTCTTTTAGAGACCTTTGTTATGGAAAATGAATTTAATTTATATTCACATTTTTTTCCGGAATATAAACTTGTCTGGGTACCTGCTTTTAAATTTTCAAAATTTGGTCGTGCCATTGGTGGGTGCCTAATATGGAGTCAAAATTAGAATTTATAACAATTGCGCTTATTTTTACACTAAAAATGATGTTTGCACGATTGTAATTAAGAGAGGTAATACCGAAATATTAGTCGTTCCTTGCTATTTGAATTGTAATTTTTGGGTAGATGAGTTTGCCAAGTTGTCTGATTTTTTTACAACACTGTTCTCATAATAACATCATACTAATTGGCGATTTTAATGCGAGGGTTGGAGTTTCACAGGCTCTCCCGGATGACCTTCGTATTGATAATATTAAATGTAATTCAGTTAGAAATTCAAAGATACTGTTTTAAATAGTTATGAGTAGGGTAAATAGGAGGCCTTTGGCTCAGTAAACATGGCGGCCAAGGAGGAAGAAGATGTGTGATTGGTGGAAAGGAGGGTGGGTAGAATGGTTTTATGAAAAGGAGAGGACCCCTCTCTTCTACTCCCTCTCGCTCAAACGCTCTCTCTCTGCAAAAAGTCGTTTACTATAATTAGTAATCAAAAGGTATAAAGTTATGAATATTAGTGCACACACAATGTTTGTTACGTGACATCATCAGGGTTGGGTAAAATGTAGTATTTAAAACTACAATTAATAATCACAAAATATAAGATGATTACGTGCACATTTTTCAAAGGAAATACATTTCCTGTATTACTTTAGTACAATCAATACCATATAAGATGATGTACAAGGAGATAACAATAAGGTGTTGGTAGTTTGTTACGTGACGAAGTCATAGTGGGGATAAAATGCAATATTTAAGATCGGACTTATTCTATCTTGGATAAAACTGCATCTGCAGCTGTACGACAATTTCCACAGTAAGTACTTTTATTTGGTACGTTGCTTTCTTAGATTTATACTGTATAACTTTTTTTTTCCTTTTTTTTGGTAAAATTTACCTTTTTTTTCTTACTCCATTCATAGATGAACAATTTGAAAGCTGTTTTGAACTCCGTTTCACATGAAGCTACAAAATCGATAAAGGAACTAACGAAGTTTAAAAGATATCCTATAGATAAATTTGAATTGGTGGAAACCAGATTTGGGAAAAGCTATATTTTGACTTTGGTGGATGAAAATGGCCAATTTAATTGCTTCCTCCCCAAAAAGTATTCCGAGTGTAGAGATAAAAAAATGATTCAAAATTATGAAAGTTTGTCAATTGTACTCATTTTCAAAGGGGTTGCGGCAAATAATGCATTTATTTTAGAATTTGATTAAGAGTTTGTTTTTGCTAAATTGTTTTTTTTAACCAGTAACTAGAGGGTTTTTTAAAAATTAAAAAAGTACCCCTTTGAAAAAATTAATTTTTTTGAAACTAAATTTTGGTAAATCTTATATATTGGCTTCCGTAGATTAATGAAATAAAATTAAAATTAAAAAAGTACCCCTTTGAAAAAATTAATTTTTTTGAAACTAAATTTTGGTAAATCTTATATATTGGCTTCAGTAGATTAATGAAATAAAATTAAAATTAAAAAAGTACCCCTTTGAAAAAATTAATTTTTTTGAAACTAAATTTTGGTAAATCTTATATATTGGCTTCAGTAGATTAATGAAATAAAATTAAAATTAAAAAAGTACCCCTTTGAAAAAATTAATTTTTTTGAAACTAAATTTTGGTAAATCTTATATATTGGCTTCAGTAGATTAATGAAATAAAATTAATTAAAGTTTTTTCATATAATGGATCAAGAACTACATTTGGAAAATTATTTATGCGTTAAAGTAAGAATGTGTATGACTGAAAATGAAGTTTTGTGCTTAGATTGCAGTCAGAATGTACATTTAGACGACATTATTAACGTGAGAAGTATACATAACATGATTTATATTAGTAATATAATTAAAAATATACATTGCTCTGAATGTAATGAGAACCTCACACGAGTTAATAACGCAAAAAATTGCGATTGGTGTTCAGAGGAATTGTATTCTATGATAACACATAGAGCATTTCAAGAGGGCTACTCCATCGTAGTGATACAATAGTTTTTTCTAGAGAACATATATGTCTGTATGATAATTTTGTAAGCTAAAATTACTATAATACGTTTAAATTTGTTGCAACAAATTTAGTTCCTTTTAAAATCGAGTGAACTCCTACGTTACTGGTGCAAAAAACAAAACTTTTGCTGTATTTAGTTGCTTTATTTTTCTAATATTTAATTTTTTATTAACCTAAAGCCTTCATTCCATTGCATAAAAAAATTGTAGATCGCGTGATAAAGAAGGCTTGGCAATAATCTACCCCTTGCGCATTTATCTAATGTTTCAAAAGTTCATATAAGAATAATTTAAGCAATCACTAAAAAGTAAAATAAATAAAGCTCCTTTTTCCACCACTGCTGACATCACAGCTCTCATCATCATGGTTCATGTAAGTTTTACCATTATTATTACCTACATTACTGTATCAAAGTAAACTAAAAAAAAATAAAATAAAACAAAGCTTCTTTTTTATTTTTTCAGTGCAAAGAATGTAACATTAATTTTGAAAAGGCACATCAATTCAAAATACATAGAGCCTTAAACCATGGTGAGCGTACAAAATATGGGTGCACTTGTGCAAAAACATATTTTTATAAAAAAGATCTTCAAATTCATAAGAAGAAGTGTACAGCTCGAGGACGCTACCTGTAAGTAAATATATATATATTTAAGTATTATTAATTTGTTTTCTTCTTAGGTGTAGGCATTGTCAATGTATACAACCCGATATACACAATGGCCGTTTACATGAAGCTGTCTGTGGAAGTAAAAGAGTAAGATTAGGGGAACCTTCCAGGAAGGAGCTCTTGGCATTATCCACAGGGTTGAATAATATAACCCCGAATGAGCCAGCATTTCAGGGACGACTTGCATCATATTTTGTACGCTCACCAAGTTGTATGGATCTTCCAATATTTCTAGAAAGTGTACGTTCCAAAATTCTAGACATCATTCATCAAAGTGTGGTGACACACTCATCCATAAAATTTAATCTGTGGGTGGACTGCACTTTTGAAAATGTACATGGAGAAAAAATGGAAAAGGCCTTGAAAACAACTAACAAAGCAGTCTACCTAGCTGATAATGTCAACAGCTTTCTAGATGCAGCCTTTGCCAAATTAAAGAAAGAACTAGAAGAAGCGGCTATGACCAAGAGTGGCTGGTCACTGGTTTCAGTGGATGGGCTAAGAGTGAGGGTAAGCAAACACAACCCTTTAAAAGCTTCAACATATTTACCTTTGCCTAGGTGTATTGAAAGCAAAAAGGCATGTATAAATATAAAAAATTTTGATAATAAATGTTTTGTGTATGCCATACTCGCCAAATTTATTGATGGAAAAAATTCAGAACGACCAAATAAATACAAATCATTGGAAAATAAATATGATTTTTCGTGTGTAAATTTCCCGACCTCTCTTAAAGATGTTGACAAATTTGAATCTGTTAATAATATTTCCATCAATATATTTGGACTGGATGATAACAATGACGTGTACCCTCTAAAAGTGGTTTATAGACAATTAGATGACCATCGCGATCTATTACTACTATATTCAAATAACAATTACCACTATGTTTGTATAAAAAATTTTAATAGACTTGTCAGTAAGCAAATATCCAAACGTAAATCATCAAAATATATATGTAAAAGATGTTTCACCCATTTTGATGAGCGTTATAATGGAGAATCTCTCGATTTTTGGAATTGTGTGACGATTACGATTTAATTATTCTAAATGGTCGCTTTGCCGGCGACTCACAAGGAGAATTTACTTTTGTCCGACACACAGCTTCGACCGTTATCGATCTCTGTTGTGTTTCTTTTATTTGCATCCCGTTTATTGAGGACTTTAAAATAATTCCTGAAATATTCTCAGACTATCACTTTCCAGTTTTTCTCTCACTTAATATTGATTCTGAAAACACTTCTTTCTGTCCCTCTTCTGCACCTTTGTCGCCTCTTCCTCAACTGCTTTGGGCTCATAATCTTGTAGATTTATATAAAACGAATTTAGAAAAATTAATCTCAGAGATCCACAGTTTTCCTTCAGATTCACAGGAATACATTAATGTATTTATTTCCTCCATTAAAAACTCCTCTCCGGCTCGGGTAAATCCAAATTATTCTATCAGAAATGTCCGCAAGAATCCATGGTTTGACAACCGTTGTCTAAAAGCTCGTAAGGAAGCTCTTAAGTTGCTAAACTTATACCGTAGTTCCAATTCCATGATTGTTAATAGCGCATATCATGCTGCACTTAGGGAATACAAATCAATGTGTGCAAATAAAAAGAAAGAGCACTATTCCTTGTTAGTCGATTGGTTTAATTTGGCTAAGGACTCAAAACAATTTTGGTACCTGGTTAATAGGTTTAAAACTAAAGAATTTTTATGTGGTAACCAAATAGATTTGACTGCCTGAGTAACTCACTTTCAGACCCTACTTAACCCCTGCCAAACAGTATCTGTGTTTTTCGCTGAACCTCTGTTTTCCCCACCTGAGCTAGACTCACCTTTTACTATTGAAGAGCTGCATTATGTAATTAATAATGCTAAGAATAACAAAGCTCCCGAACTGATCGTTAACGAATTTTTTAAATATTCTCCCTCGGGCTTTCAGAACAAACTACTGGATTGTTTTAATTACTTATATGATTTAGGTGAGGGTCCGTCTTCTTTTGGCCATTCACTTATCTTTCCTTTATTTAAACGCGGAGATGTAAATAGTACTTCCAATTATCGAGGAATTTCTTGACTAGACTCAATAGCAAAAATTTTTACTGGCCTCCTTTTATTGCGTTTGGAATCCTATATTAAACAAAATTCTCTTTTGAGTGAAAATCAAACCGGTTTTCGGCGTCGCTATTCCGTAAACAATAACCTTTTTACGTTAGTCAACTTAATAAATATTAAATTTCAGCAAAGGGGGAAAAAATTGTATTGCTTGTTCGTTGACTTTAAAGCGGCCTTCGATGTTGTGAATTGCAATATGCTAATGCTTAAACTGTTCAACATAGGCGTTTCGTCCAAATTTATTAACATTCTAAAAAATCTGTATTCTAATTCACGCTCAGCCGTGCGAGGGAGTGACGGAGTAGGGGCGAAATGTTACAACTGGCGCAACCCCTTCGTCCCCCGGCTACAAAATTCGCTGGATAGGAGGGTGTTCTTCAGCCCTTCCTCAGCTCACCGTAGCTAAGGCGATGGGGAGTGTGGTGTAGTGGGTATATAGCTGTCTCAACATTCCCTATATCATCATCTCTCTCACTAGCGTTAGCCCCCCTGTTCATCTATAGCCCACGCTCTCTATAGTTTGTAATTATAATATTAATAAAAAATAAATAAATAAATAAATATTATAAATAAAACTTAATAATATTTGTGTAATCAAATACAAAATTTGTCATTTAGCTGTCTTATACTCCAGTCGTTACCCTTTGAGGTCACCAGCACTATTGTATTTGTTTTTTTTTTTTTTAAACATATATGTCATCTGTTTTATATATATAGTGCGTTTCATAACTATAAAACCACTCGAAATTTTTAATTTAAAAGAGTTCCTTGAATTGTAGAATTAATTGCACGCAAAGCAATTTAAAAAAAAAGGTAAAATAAAGAAAAAATATCCATTCTAATTGAACTTTTGCTTTTTAAAATGTTTTTCATTAATAAACTTGATTTTGTGAGTGTGTCATAACTATAAAACCAATTGAGTAAACAATATCTGCTTGGAATCTTGTCATTTAAAAACAAACTCTAATCCTCTTTTTGCGATAAATAGACACTGAACTTTAGTCTCTTTTTGTTTTCCATGCAATGATATTGAACATTAAGACATTGAACATTAGTCTCTTTGTTTTCCATGCAAGATGCCGCGAGGTAAACTAC
Organism: Triatoma infestans; assembly: GCA_011037195.1. Classification (NCBI taxonomy): domain Eukaryota; kingdom Metazoa; phylum Arthropoda; class Insecta; order Hemiptera; family Reduviidae; genus Triatoma; species Triatoma infestans. The sequence continues at coordinate 74,472 of JAAEAF010000474.1, forward strand.
TCACAGACGAAGAAAAAGATAAAATTTTGGCTTTTGCCGAAGAAAAATTATGTCTTCGGGAAATCGCCAGGAGACTGCAAAGGTCCCATAATGTGGTGCGAAACTTTTTGGCAAACCAACAGAATTATGGAAAAAATAAAAAAGGTGGGCCTAAAAAAAAACTTTCACTTCGTTGTGAACGACGAATTATTAATTATTCAAGCAATTCAGTCAAAAGCATTAGCAAAATGATTTCTGACCTTAATCTGAACGTTTCGCGCTCTACCGTGTACCGTGTTTTTAAACGTAAATTTATTAAATGTCAAAAAATGCGAAAAGCGCCAAAACTTCAACCTCGCCATATTGCAGCAAGATTGGAATTCGGGCGACACAACATTTCCACTGATTGGCATTCCGTGATTTTTTCAGATGAAAAAAAATTTAATTTAGATGGTCCAGATGGCAACAGGCATTATTGGAGAGATCTTAGAAAAAACCCTGTTAAATTTTCTAAGCGAAATTTTGGCGGAGGGAGTGTAATGGTGTGGGGAGCTTTTTGTTCAACGAAAATGCTAAAGTTAGCATTTCCCTCCACCAAAATGAACAGTGCAGAATACACCACTGTTCTTGAAAACCACTTGTTGCCTTTCCTTCACCAAAATAATCACGTGCAATGGACATTCCAGCAAGACAACGCTGCTATTCACACTAGCCGAGCAACCAAAACATGGCTCACATCTCATAACATCCCTCTCCTTCAATGGCCTGCTTGTTCTCCTGATCTTAATCCCATTGAAAATGTATGGGGTATCATTGTAAGAAAGGTTTACGCCGAAAACCACCAATACGGGAATGTGGAAGATTTAAAAAATGCCATAATCAAATCATGGAACGAAATATCCGACCAAGTCAGAAAAAATTTAATTTCAAGTATGGGAAGAAGGCTTTTCCAGGTTGCTGAGAAGAGGGGAGGAACCACTGACTATTAAAAATGTACAGATGTTACAACCAGTAGTTTTTTGATAATGAAATTTTTTATTTTTATTTTGGTTCTATAGTTATGGAACATGTGAATTTTTTATTTTTTTTACATTTTATTTAAAAAACAACTGTAAAAATAATAAACTGTAATATGTTAATGACACAATTACTTTTTCTTTTCAAATACCTGTTGAAACGTTCTGTGTACAGGTTGTAGGTACACTTTGGAAACTATAGAAAATTTTAAGCGAAAAATTGAAAAAAAAAAAAAAAATTGGTTTTATAGTTATGAAACGCACATTATATATACGCTTCAACTATTGCACACATTCACGTACCTTAAGTAACAATCCAAGAAATAAAATAAAATAATGTATGTATGTATCTTTATTGCACATAAACAAAAGTTGTAGCAAGGAGTTTGGCTTAAAAAAAAAAAAAAAAAAAAGTACTACTGATTTGAAAACAAAATTTTACAAAATTTTAACCACTGAGATATTTTCCTTTTTAACACAGATTATCACTCCCCCACTAGCTCTGTCTTTATTAAAGCTCTTTAATTAAATTAAATTATCTATAATTTTATAAAATTAGTAAAACGTAATAATAATTTTTTTAAGTGGGGATTTCTATATAACAACAGATCACCTTAATGCTGTATTCACTTAGTGTGTACAATGGCAGATCAGTGGAATGAGATTAAAGTTAGTGAAAACTATAGGAAGTTTATTACAGCATTACCAGGCATCACTTTAGCCAACATGGATTTAGCAATGACATATATCGATATAGATTCTAACTTGAAAGAATTAGAAGAACTATCAAGATCTTTTTTTTATAAAAACCACTAACGGACACTATGAAAACTGCGAATGGTGTAATCCCAAAATTGCGATGAAAGCTGATACCTGTGTGTGTGACAGAATAGGTTGGATATCGCACTATATTCATTGCGCCTTAAACTATTTGTTCGTTGAAAAAGAGGGGTAATCGATGTAATAGCATCTTTTAGATAACTTATTTTCTCAGTCGTGAACATGTCTACTTACATTGGATTACAACTTACAACAAGTTTCTCTTTGAATACTAGCAACACTAAGCTAGTGGTGCTAGGTTTGTCAGAATTAGGTGAACCTTTGATAGCTTTGAAATCACAAAAGAAGAGTGATCTTATCTATCTGACTGAAGAAGAATGGAATATGCTGCAAAATAGTAAGAAAATTTGTAATAATTTCTTTAGCAAGAAAAACAAACTCTCTACTAGTGAAATTCAATTGCTGAATTCAACAATATTCTTTGAAAAATTTTCTAGAAAAAGTATGGTGATTCAAGGAAAAGCATCTTGGCTCGAAGAACTTCTGAAATATAATCCTCCTAAGTTCAGTTTATTTAGAAATGAATTTATCAAGTTAATGAGTTTATTCGAAAATATTAACAGACAATTTAGTTTTCTAAATAATTTATGTAAACCACTAGTTTTAAATTTTTATAAAGAAAATGTAACAAGTGATAAATAAATATAATTTTATAAACAATTGAATGTTTATTTTTTTATTGCATTTATCCAAGAAGGTTTATTTTACTTTATTTATCTGGAATCAATTCTTTATACATTTTATGGTACATGTTGCATGTGACATGCAAATACGTGTGTATATCATCAGACTACTCTACGTGGGACTAAACTTCATTTTTTACTATTTTCTTCTCCAAGTAGTAAAGGAAGAAATGTGTAGGTTTTATCAAAGTAATTTCTTTGCATATATTCTTCTACATGACAAATAAGAAGAAATGAGTAGGTTTTATCAAAATAATTATCGTTGTATATACTTTCCTTCACCATGGTCAGCACACTCACTTATAGTGTAAACAAAATAAAAAAACAAGTACTAAGATTTCTAGCTCTGAATGTAGGACTATAGAAAAGATATATAAACAGTGAATTTACTCTTGCTAGTTATTACTATTAAGTTTTGTTCTATTTGGTAAGAAACGGGGGTCGCTGTGGGTTTAGAAATGTATATATAGAGTGAAATATATCTTGCTAGTTAAGTTTTGCTTTATCAGCTAGAGAAGGCTTACCCAACACACAACAGTGAGTAACATTTAATGATTTGTACGTTTTTTTTTGTTTATTTATATTTAATTGCTATGAAAAACTGATCTAAATATTATCCTATAATTTTCTTTTTTATTATTTATTGATGTCCGATTTTAAAGAAGTTTTAAATAAAGTAGGCAGTTACAAAACAGAATATAAATCTATTAGAGACCTTGAAGAACATAAAATCTATTATATAAAATATTTTGAGAAAACAAACACTAAGTACGGGCCAGCCGTTAAGGTAACTTTGCAGACAGATAGCACTAATCATTTTTATAAATGTTACTTGCCAAAAGTGTTCAATGATGTTATTGAAGATGAACTTATAACTAACTACAAAGAGTTAAGCGTTGGACTTATTTATAAAGGGTTAAACCCGGATAAATCTTTCAAGATAGAATTTATTTAAATTTTTTAGACTGCACTTTAAAAAATAATTGCTAAATAATAGTTTATTAACATGCCTGTACTTAACAGTAATCTCAGTAGTCAACTTGATGAAGTACCGTACACTAGGTACATTTGTATTCGATCATCATATATAACAACAACTTATTCCACTGTAAGCCATAATTATGACATAGATAATTTATTCGAGGATGAGTCAATCCAATTCTGTTTGGAGTGTGCTCTTCTTGTAATTGATCAGAATCTTTTACCGGGAAGGAACGTTGTGTTCTGTAAAGAGCACAAAGTAATTTTACGAAGAAATAAAGATCTGCACAGGGGGAAAAACAAGTGTTTTAATTGTTTAAAACATTTATTTGAATACCAACCTGTTGTACGTTGTAATAGTTGCGCTAAGGCGATTCGACATTTCTATTGGACACCAATTTAATAAAATATGGACAATTTAACTTGTAGAAATTGTGGACAGCGCTTCTCTATAACAGCGAATAAGAAACAACATCAAATTACTTGTAAAGAACAGTTTGCTGGAATCTGTTCAAAATGTGGACACCATTTTTACAATTTACACAATTTATTAAGACATGAAGAATTCTGTATGAGTGAACCTCCTATAAAGAAAAGAAAACTAGAACCTAAAGTAGGAGAACTTCTAGCTCAACTAGAGGATGATGAGGGACTTCTCCTGTATGAAACAGGATTTGGTAATCGCTTTAAGTCATTTTTTATTCGCAGTGATAATAACTTTGATCTTCCACAGTTTCTTTCCTCAGTAAAAGATAAACTTATTTATCTCTTACAAAGAGAAACTCAAGAGCATAATGCAATTAAATTTAATTTTTTTGTAGACTGTGTTTTAATAAATCAATTAGGAGAGATTCTAGAAGCAGCAGTTAAAACAAAAAATACACAAGTCTTTCAGGAGTCAAATATTTCAGAGATACTCGATAAAGCTTTTCTGAAATTGGAAAAAGAATTGCAAGAAAGTCAATTAAAAAACAGTGGTTGGACATTATTAGCAATAGACGGTATTAGAACAAAAATAAATAAACATAATCCTATTGCGTTTCAAACCAACAAAAAGAATAATATACAAACTGATATGTCAGAGTTTAATCATTGTAGTATATCAAATGTTAAATTGCACCTAAATTCAGAGGTTTATCCCTAAAAACCAGTTCTCTCTGTGCACCCTGCCACTCTGTACCATTTTACAACCTCTTTTTAGATGTGTATGCTAACTCTCCGACTGCAGTTCAGACGCGGTCGTTGGTCTTTCTTCTCTTTCTGTGTACAGACCTTCGGTTTATTTCTTAGTTTTTTTTTCTAATATTAGTTTTGTATTTTATTTATATAATAAATAGTATGTAAGTAATAAGTAGTTGTAGTAGTAGTATACAGTTTTATTATGTACTACTCTTTTATATACTACTTATTATTTGTATTTTATTTCAAATCATTAACAGTAGGGATCTATACATATTTCTTTCTTCTTAATGTGGGAGCAAACATAAAAGCACTATGAAACTGGTTTTAAATGTACTACAGAATACTAGAACTCGCTTTGTTAATTACTCCAATGCAATATTGTTATGTTACTTCATGTTGTTTAATGACATTAACTATATTAAAAAACAGACTGTATTCCCATTTTTCAAAACAAGTGTGCAGTAAAATAGTGAAATCACCCAGCTGTAATTAAATATCTTAGGCTTCTACATTGCACTTATTAGGTTATTCACATTATGGGGGTAATAATCTCGCGTATTTTCTAAATAGAAAATCATTTGTTATTAGACTTCCTGCTTGAATGCCAACAAACAACATAGTTTCGTAAACACATAAATATGACTTGGTACTTTAGTTATTTTCCACTTTAAAAATAAAAATAAAAATCTTTTGAGAGGAGGAGCTTAGTTTCTACAGTTTTAAAGGTAATTGAAGGGGTTTCAACTGACTATATAAGACGCACTTCCTTTTGGTCTTAACACTCTCAGATTTTAGCCTCAGCTGTGTGCAAATTCTTCAGGAGTAGACAATTTTTTTTTGAAGAATATTGCATTCTTTCTTCTTTTTTATTTTATACCAACATTAGTATTTTTTTTAACTTATCGTTCTAGATGTCCAATTTAAAAAAAATATTAAATACCGTTTCAGAAGAAGAGGCAAGACAGTACAGCCCACTTAAAGATTTAACACAAAATACTCCCTACAAAATAAATAGGTTTATGAAAGCAAATACGAGATATGGGCATTCAATTTTAGTAATACTAGAAAAAGACGATGTAAAAATTAAATGTTTTTTACCAAAACTTTATACCACTTTAATATCGGAAAACAATATATCTCGAGTATGAAAGTAACTCTCTATCCTTAATATATAAAGGTATCAATAAAAATAACTTATTTCACTTAGAATTTATTTAATTGGGTGCAGTGAGAAAGTGGTACTCAGAATGGACGATGTTAACCCTATTGAAATAAAAAACTATATTTGTGTTAGGTTAAAATTATTTTTAACATTAGAAGGTTTTTTATGTCAGCAGTGTACAAAAGATTTAAATTTAGAAAATATTATTAATGTTAGATATGTACACACACTCGCTCATGAAATGAATTTAATTAATGAAATTCATTGCAGTAATTGCGAAACACTTTTAACGTTAAAAAATCCAATTGGGGGGGTGTGATTCTTGTATGGAAACTATAAATTCGATGTTAGTAGAAAGAGCGTTCAAAAGCGGTTGGACAATTTCTTATTAAGCAATTTTTTTTTTTTTGATAAATGTTATTCAAATGTTAACTGTATGTGTTGTACATATCAAGTATTATAATGTCTTCTAATTAAAGTAAAATATAAAATGTCTAATTTCAGTTGTGGTAAATGTAATAAGGCCTTCAGCCTAAAACAAAATTTGAGAAGGCATGAAAGATTTTGTGATGGATTCTTAAATTATGAATGTGGAAAATGTCATATTTCATTTTCAAACAAATTCAATAGAGATAGACATGAAACATTCTGCAGTGAAATTCCACCTTGTAAAAAGCATTGTCTTCACCTCCTAACCACGGCTGAGGCCAAAAACAATAGGGGTCCTGCAGAACCATCCAAAAAACAGCTTTTGAGTTCAAAATGTACAGAATATGAAACTGCCTGTAGAGGTAGGGTGAAGTCATATTTCGTACAATCCAATGAATTTGAAGACTTATCCAGTTATATACAATCAATAAAAGACCATCTGATTAAATTAATTCACCAGCAAGCAGAAAAACATCATAGCTAAAAGTTAATTTGGTGGTTGAATGTTTATTTGAAAATAGTTTGGGTGAGCAGAGTGACAGAAGTTTTAAAACTCGTAATAAACCTATATACAAAGAGACTGATCTGGAGGAATTTCTTGACCAACAATTTAAAAAATTAATAACTGAGATGGAAGAATCTCAGCTGGAGAAAAGTGGATGGCAGCTAGTTGGTATCGATGGAGTTCGCCTGAAGGTTAATGCTTTTAAACCCTTTAATGCATCAACATATATTAAACTTACTGCTCACATTTCAGCAAAGAATGCCTGTATAAATCCAGAGAATAGTGACCAGGAATGTTTCAGATACGCAGTGCTGGCTACATTGATTCAGAAGAAGCCCCAGCGTGTGAGTAAATACAAAAACCTCAAACATAGCTATGATTTCTCCTGCATCTCTTTTCCAACACCTCTTCATGAGATCAGAATATTTGAGCGGAGAAACAACATATCCATTACTGTATTTGGTCTAGACGATGAGGGATCCATTTACCCGTTAAAAGTTGGTAGAGAAGAAAAGGAGGATCATCGAGACCTGCTAATTTTGGAAAATGATGGAAAGCAGCATTACTTTTATATAAAAAACTTTGAGAGATTGATACATTCTCAAAAAACCAAACGCAAAGGAGCGATAAAAGTTTGTAAACGATGTTTTTCACATTTCGATGACCAGCATGGAAAAAGAGCTGAAGAAAAGCTGAATAGACATAGGGAATATTGTAATGAGAACAATGCAGTGGCGATAAAACTTCCCATTGATGAACCTTACATTATCTTCAAAAACTTTGAACGTCAATTAAAGGCGGATTTTGTAATCTATGCAGACTTTGAATGCATACTAACACCAGTGGAATACTATCAGCCATCTACTAGCACTTCGTTCACAACCTGTTATCAGAAGCATGAACCTTTCTCCTTTTGCGTATATGTTAAGCCTTCAAACAACATTTATCATCTTTGCCCCCTCTCACTTAAAACCCCTTATTTGTATAAGGGAATAAATAGATGCTGGTGAACAGTTCCTTTTATATCTTAAACATTTAGCTGGTGAAATAAGATCAATTTTGAAAAGAAAAGAGATGATTCAAATGAATGAAATGGAGGAAAAAGAATGGCAAAAATCTAAAATTTGCTACCTCTGCAAACAAGAATTTTCAGAAAATAATCACAAAGTCCGTGATCATTGTCACATTTCTGGCAAGTATAGAGGTTCTGCATGTAATAGGTGTAATCAACGATGTAAAATAGTAACTTATGTACCGTAATTATACACAATCTCAATAGATATGATTCTCATTTTATAATAAGAAATTTAGGAAAAATTCCTGGTAGGATTGATCTCATACCACACACGAAGGAAAATTTCATTTCCTTCACCAAACACATTGATGGCATTAAATTTCGCTTTCTCGATTCCTTCAGATTTATGTCAAGTAGCTTAGAAAAACTTGTACAATATTTTCCAAAAATCAGCTTTGCTGAGACATCAAAATTTTTCAATGGCTCTTTGCTTCCATTAGTCTTAAGAAAAGGAGTATTCCCATATGATTATGTTTCTTGTTGGGACAAACTTAGTGACACTTCTTTACCTCCAAAAGAAGCATTCTATAATAGATTAACCGATAGTGAGGTTAGCGAAGAAGATTACGATCACGCCAAAAAAGTTTGGGAATCTTTTCAATGTTCCACCTTGGGGGAATATAGTATAATTTATTTAAAATCGGACACAACATTACTTGCAGACGTATTAGAGAATTTTAGAAATGTAACAATGGAAACTTATAAAATTGACCCTGCACATTATTTTTCATTTATTTTTTAACCAATGTAAAATTAGAACTTTTGCTGGAATATGATATGATTTTGATGGTTGAACGTGGAATAAGAGGGGGTATTTGCCAAGCATCTCTCAGGTATGCGAAAGCAAATAATAAGTATATGAGTGATTATATTCCATTAGAAGAAGAAACTTTTATCACTTATTTAGACGCTAATAACTTATATGGTGACGCCCAGAGAAGATTTCTACCTTATGGAGGTTTCAAGTGGGTGGAAAGACCCGATGAAATAATAGTTCAAGACATCCCCGAGGATTCTGATTATGGTTACATATTGTAAGTGGATATCAACTACCCTGATCATCTTCATGTGCAGCACAATGATCTGCCATTCCTTGCCGAATCAATGACACCTCCTAACAGTAATACAAATATAAAAAAGTTAATTCCCCATCTCGGTAAACGGGAGAGATATGTTGTTCATTACACTGCACTCAAACAGGCTCTTGATCACGGATTGCAGTTAGTTAAAGTTCACAGAGCCATTCAGTTTAAACAATCTCCATGGCTTCTTCCCTACATTATGTTAAACACTGATATGAGGAAGAAGGCAACTAATGATTTTGACAAAAATCAGTATAAATTGTATAATAACGCCAATTTTGGTACGACCATGGAGAATGTTCGCAAACAAATAAACTTTGAGTTAGTGTGTAATGAAAAACACCTGTTGTATCTGATATCTAAACCAAACTTTCTTGACCGTTTTGTATATGAGAAAAACCTGGTTGGTGTACAGATGGTTAAAACCAAGATGTACTTCAACAAAGCAATTTACGTTGGTTTAAGTATACTCGATATCGCTAAAACAATTTTATATAAATTTCACCATGATGTAATTTTACCGAAATGTGGCCCCGAAAGACTAAAACTAGTATACACCGACACCGACTCACTCATTTACCATATATACACACAAGATGTATTTGAGGACATGAAAGAGTTGGACGAGCATTTTGATTTTTCCGACTATCCGAGCAACCATCCTAACTATTCAATTAGGAATAAAAAAGTACTTGGGAAATTTACGGATGAAGTAAATGGTGAGATTATTAATGAAATTATCGCTCTAAAACCCAAAATGTATGCTATCAATGTGGGTGGGGATGTGAAAAAGCGTGCCAAGGGAGTACAAAAATCTACGTTAAAAAAGATAAGTTTTGAAGATTACAAACGAGTTCTATTTAAAAATATTAAGATGTATTCATTAATGAGATCAATTAGATCATGGGAACATAATGTTTTCTCTCTTGAACTAAACAAAATATCTCTTTCATCAGCAGAGGACAAGCTATTTTTATTACAAGGTGGGAAACGTACTTTAGCTTATGGACATTGTAATTTAAATTCTTAAAAAAAATCTATTTCACTAATTATTTTATTATCTTTTATTATACTGTACTGTATGCTTTCTGAATTATTGTAATTAAATACACTTATTCCAAAATTGCTTTTTCTTATTATTGTATCCTTATGACAGAAATAATAGATAAAAAATCAAATTTTTGTACCAAGTACAATCCAGATTATGTAATTTGAATTCCTTTTACTTTTAAACAAGAATGCATTGTTTTTTTAATTCATTGTATACCATCGAATAAACATGTTTTTATTAATAAACTAGTATATTCTTAATCTAGCTTAATGATTTTTTTGTTATTTTACCTAATTATATCCTTATGTCCTTAAAAGAGAGGAGGGGGGAGAGAGAGGAAATAATAAAAGCAAAAATATATTAAAAACATTTTTTTATTTAAACCCATGTCTTTCAAACCAATTACAGTTTTGACTATTCAAGCTATGTAGTTTACAAGGACATTCTGTTATTGAATTTTCTAGAAGCTGTAGTCCACAAAACACTCACTGAACATATTTGTTTCTGATCTTAATAAACCCATTAAAGGCTAATAGTTCTGGACTTAGCCCTGTTTTCCAATGTCTGAAAGTGTTCTCTCTAACATTAACATTTGTGAAATCAACCTTAGAGTGGGGTTTTGTAGCAACCAAGTTGCCAATATTTTGCAAAACTGTAAAGCACAGTTATATTTGGTGTCTTCATGAAATCCACACTTTGTGACATGGTGATATGGGCGGAGATGTTTAATGCTTGGGCAACCAAAGTCCTGGAGGTTGAATACAGTTTTTTCAATCATATCTCCCAAGAATTTACATTTTTCATCCAAAAAATTGATCCAAATCCCGGATGTTCTACTGGAGACATCCAACTGTCTGCTGGAATCGACCAGTCAGATGTCTGCGATTTGGGAACGATTCCTGGAAACTATTGGGAATTGTTACGCTTCGATGGAGGAAACGGACACCTCATTTATAAAACCATTTGTGGAATGCGTGGAAGGATCATTGTCCACCACGTCCTATCCACAAAAGGAAATTTTGAGCTTGAAAGTTTTATTGAAGCTTTCAATACTCAAATTTTCCAAAAGAGGGTCCGTTCAACCACAAACCTCTTCCTTATGTGGTTCCACAAATGTAACTTCTCCCATATCCACATCATACACGACTGTAGCTACAGCAACAGATCATGTAGATGTTGGATTATCAGGTCCATCAAAGCCCTCAATAACGGCTCCTTCTTCAATAAGGTTAAATTTGGAACCCGCAGACTCTCCGACTACTCCGAAGACTATTGCTCCCATTTATCAGAATATATGTACTTACCAAGGAGACAATGTATTTGTCAAATCTTCGGAGGCGTCGGATGGGTCACATTATCTTATAATGAGGATTCATCCATTTCAGTTAATTTACTTTCCACAATATATTAATATTATTTTATAGTAAAATCAATAATACTGACGCAATAAATTATTTACAGGATCCAAAAGACAAACGATGGAGGTATGCGACCAAAACTATGGAGATTGTTTTGAAGGAAGATGTACATCAAAGTGCAATTGTTGCGCTCAACAACTTTATGGAAGAAGCCGCCAAAATCGTGGACTCCGGAATGAATGTCCGGAGCTCAAAAAACTCGAAGAAATGGTGAACTTCCTTGAAGCTAATTACGTTGTACCTGAACACAATCTGACGAAATCAAATCTGTGGATCAACTCACAATTTAGATATTACACAGATCGAGATATTTTATTGCAGAAGGCATTAAAGATTGTGAAAACTAAGTTTAGTAAATATACATTAACTAAAATAGTTGAATTGATAAAAGAAAACAATATTATCTTCTATACAGATTTCAACGGAGACAATGTAAATATGTGTTCCATTGAAGAATCCAAGGTATTTAATAGTAATTTTTTAAAGCATCAATATAACCAAGATTTGGTTAAATATAAAAATTTCTCTTCTTTTTTATTAAAGTTACTTAATCGTACTAGGGGGATGGATAGAGGCAAAATTTTGCCTTTATATAGAGGGAGCACTGGCTCCCTCTATTTATAATCATCACTCAGCTCTCTCCTGCTTGTCGTCGTCGCTACTTGGTTGTTGATTGGGGAAAATATCAGCACCAAGAACACTGGATGTTCCAGTTAATGTGAACGTATAAGACATGACTGAATCCTTTATTCTTTAAAATGCATTATTATATAGGAATTGTAAACATAAATGTCCACAGTAAGGTGTATTCCAATCTTGGAATCTCTTTCTATTGTACACTATGTCACAACCATTTAAGTAAGGCAACAATTCCAACGGTGGTAGAGCATGCATTAAATATCGCTATTTACCCACCCACATACTTTTCCAACTGGTGATAAACGCCATAACCACTCTGTATGTGCTACAGGAACAAGAAAGAAAAAAGCATCTAAACCTCCTGTAGCTGATTTTAGTGTTGGTGGATCTTTGGTTTACAACCAGTTAATTTGATAACATGAGCCAATCTAGTCAACCGAATTTTTAGCTTCAACATTGTGTAAGAATAGTATGATATAAAATCATATTTGTTTACCTATGATATTATAATAATAATAATAATAATAATATAATAATTTGATAAAAATAAAAATTAACTACAACTTTGTTCACTGGACAAATGACCATCTGTGAAGTCGTTTGTTTGTTAATGTATGTTTTTACAAATGTAACATCTGAACAAATTTCAACAAAACGAAGAATTTACATAAAATATTAAAATTCAAAGAAACAAATAATAATTATTTTAACAGTTATTATAATAATATAAATTGTCAGATAAATGGAAATCAAGAAATGTGTTAGACAGACAAAAACTAATAAATAATTTAAATGAACATATTCTTATATTTTTAAGATATATATATAAAATCATTCATAATTCAAAATTTAAAATAAGACTGGGAATAGTAACAAAAATGTAAAATAATAATAATAATGAAAAAAAATTAATAATTCCATTTCCAAAATTAAGCAGTAACTATATGATGATATGTTCACATCATTTTTTTTTTCAAAATCAACTAAATTATGTTAGTAATTTCAGTTTAGATTGGTTAAGTAATTGTTTTTTTTTTTTTTTGTAAAGTAAAAAGTTTGGAATTCATTAAGAATGAGACAATTATTAATAAAATGTAAACTGTTTTCTCTTTCCCCTTTATGGTTACATTAAGAACATTATTTAAAATTAGTAATAATTATTCAAATAAAAACAATTTGGTTCAAAAATTTGGTTTAAAAAAAAAAAAAAATCCAGCGAAAACTTAAAATAGCATTTTACTATAAACATTGTATATGCCATTTAATTGTATCCAACTCTCTATGGATATTATAAAAAAAAAAAAATTTTGTTCGGCTTCTTTTATGTTAGATGAAATATTTACAAGCAAATCCCCAATTGTTTACACAATGTTGAATTTTCAAGAATGGTAATGTTTATTTCTATTTCTGATATTATTGAACAGTCGGGGGGGTCTGTAGTAGTTTTCCTTAAACATATTCAGGCAATTATTATTGTACATGATTCAATATAGAATATCTAAATTAATTGGCCAAACTTTGAACTACAGTTATATGTAGAAAGCTCAATGGCAAAGTAAAGATGTATACTCCCCGCCTAAAAAGCTCTTTTCACACATTGTTTTTGCCCATATTTAATCAATTTTCTTCAGCAAAATTGTGCAATAAAATATCAGTATATGAAAATAATAATTTAAAAAAAAATAATTACTTAACAAGTTTACAAATCCATGAGTTTTTTTTTTTTTTTTTTAACTACAAAAGTATCAAGACCCCACCCCAATATAAAACAATCATCAAAAAAAAAAAAAAATTTAAAAAATGATAAATAAATTTAACTTTTATATATTGTGTATAAACAATAGAATACAACTTCAACAGCCATAGAGAAGCAATATGTAAAAACACTTCTAAAGTTTTGTACTTTTTTAATTGAATAATTTTTTTTTTATTTCGCACCATTGGTGTTTCTCTAGGTAGTCACCAGGATATACGCGGATGCGTATTGTAACCGTATATGCAAACATGATTATGGATGATCATTTAAGATACACTAAATTTAAAAAGTCTGTTTGTGTGTGCACTTAGTTGCAAAAATAAACACCCCCATCACGAAAGAAATGCTTTAGATCACATTTACTAAAATCCAAAGGAAAACTATAAAAAAAAAAAAAAAAAATTTGATTGAAGAAGAATTTTCAATAACATTGAAAAATAAAGATAACGAGGAGAAGATAAAGTAAAGAATATCATAGTGAAATATAAAGATAGTAAAGGAGGAAAGTGTAGGCCAACATTGTTATAATAATATTAGACTTGATTTGTGATATAAATAGAATTCATATTTTGCGACAATTAGTGTTTTGCAAGTTAATAACAAACAAAAAAAAAATGTTGACAATTATAAATATGTTTCTTTAAATAATGCACTCATTAAGTCTATTAATCAACTACTATATATATCACAAACGAAGTTAGTTAACTTTTTTTTTTTACATTCATGATTTTCTGCAAAAGTTGAGCCAAATGAAATTTCATTCATGGTTTAGGAAGCTGTTAAAAAGCTGTGGCCAGTGAACTTCATTCATGGTTTAGGGGCCGTTAAGCCACGCCAGTGACCTTCATTCATGGTTTAGAGGCCGTTAAGCCACGCCAGTGACCTTCATTCATGGTTTAGAGGCCGTTAAGCCGCGCCAGTGACCTTCATTCATGGTTTAGGGGCTGTTAAGCCGCGCCAGTGACTTTCATTCATCCATATTTTTTTTAATTTGTGAACATTATAATTTATTAATAATAATAGTTGACTTTATACTACATCTAAGTATTATTATTTATGTTAACCGATTTTTCCTTCCTTAACTATCATTAATATTTCTAATCTCTTGTAAGATATTCTTTTATTTATTTTTTTAATCTTTAATGTAATACAAAAATGAATTAATAATCCTGATTATTATTAAATTTACTCATTATCATCTGTTTATTATTTACTCCAATCATAAAGAAATCAACATATTTTCTTGGTATGAAATGATACAAAGAATTACGATATTAAAGTTCACGTTTCATCATCATATACGAGAAAAAATATTGAATCTGCTAATGATTAATAAACTGAATTCCCCCAATTCACATTGGCTGTTATGGTTTTTAAAATTGTTGATAAAAAAAAAATGGGATATAGACAAAGTTTACATCTCTTTCTATTTGACATAAATTCATATTTTGATGATTTATTAATTTGTAAAAATCATGGAAAAGTAAATAATTACTATATAATATGTAGCAAATAATTCTAAATTGATATAAAAAAAAAAAAATACCCTAGGTTCCCGGCTCTTGCTTGTAAATAAACTATTTAATAAAATTCAAATCTACAAATATGAGAAAATATCAAATAAGATACAAATAGAGAAAATCTCCAATTGAAAAAAAAAACACAAAAAACTCATGAATGCTGTTATCACATCAATGTAAAACTGTTTTTTTATAGAAGTTAATTAAATAATTATTTTTTACCTAGTGGGCAAGACGAAGTGTGCAGTTTGCTTTGGATTAAAATTATATAAAAAAAAAATATCGGTTACAACCACGCATACAGCAAAATTATGCTGCAAAGAACCGCGTACATCAAGTATTATCATCAAACCTATTGACTATTATTTATTTCTTTACATAAGTTGCAAATAACGCTGAAATTTGTAACTGAATAAACGGGCCAGTTTGAACTGGTTTGAACATCACTTTTATACACGGCTAGACCATGAAGGGGATGGATATTTATACTGTACAGAATACTATTTAAAATGGTAGAGAGAAAAACAAAATCTACTTTTGTTGATGATATAATGATAAAGGCGTAAGTAAAATTTTATTTTCAAGAAAATACAAGGTGGACATTTTTTTTTATTATATTTACATCTTTAGCAACTGTTCACAGTTTTTGTCAATTTTGTTTGAAATCAATGCATTATCCCAACATGTTTTAGAAAAGAACCATGTTTTGACTTTGCTGACGTAGGGATCTTGGATTTTGAAGTTGGGCACAAAAAAAGGCTTTTTAAAGAAATGGTATTTATACATTGCTCGAGAGGAAAAATCTTGTAACAAAAAAACGGATGTAGCAGGATTAAATATAGCTTACTACAATTTAATAAACCAAACATAATGTTTTGTTACTGTAGCATCTGGTGGCCAGTTCAGAAAACACATGCCACAGAAAACCTTTATTGTTACCTACCATGGATAGAATTATATTGTCATTCTACTATTTGTCATCATACTAACCTTTGTGCAATATTTTTAGTCAGCAGAGTTTGATTTTTTTAGTTCTTTTATAATTTTAATTTTTTTTAATAGATTACTTAATATTAAAATAATAGAATATAATTTATATAATTATAAAAATGCAATAATAACATTTGATGAAAACATCTTAGTTTTGGTAGGTTATCGTAACACACTTGGTATTTCTATTTTTCAGTTTTTATTGTCATGTAAAAAAATTTTTTTTTATATATTTATTATTGATTTTGTTGTTCTGTACAGGTACTGAGGAAGATTATGAAATATAATCGAAACGTTTACCTTTAACTAAAAAATTTTTTCATTGACCAATACCCGAAAATCTATAGACATATTGCAATTTTGTTTGTTTTTCACAATTTTTGTAAATACAATTGAACTCCGCAGATGGTCGTCTATTGCTACTCAATTTGTCTTTATAAATGTATTATAGTTTATAATATATTGGTAATAATTAATAAATAACTATTATTATTTAATTTGAATTACTATGTAAAATTTAAAAATTTTATTAATAAAGATTTATCTATCTACATAATCTCTGCAACTATACCAAAAGAATCCTTTAATCACGAAGAGATGCCAAAACATGTCATAGCGCACCGAGGAGAGTTGTACATTCGCCAACCTTATTATATTAAACCTCAGTTATCAGTTAGAAGTTCACACAAAGTCCTTGTTTATCCAGTAACCATAGGACGGTGAATGGTACAGTTGTATTAATAAAAATCCTTCTGTTTCACGGAAAACAAGAACAGTCTGAATTCGGTATGGAATACGAGCAAAACAGCACTGATGCTGAAAACAGTATTTCAAGTTAGGGTCCAGGTCACAGATCAAACCAAACAGATTGATGCAACTGAACCAAAACAATCCTAATTTATGAAGAGGCGACTAATTAACATTTCATTTGGAATGTTCACTTGGAAATTTTGAGGAGTACCAGTGTTTGATATACCCATATGGAGCCCCGACTAATTTAGCTGGTGATCCGAATGATTGGGGTATCAATCCTGAAATTAAAATGATTCTTGCTCGTTACTCAAAATCCAAATTGTATAAAGTAACGCAGGTGATTCATCAAATTAAACCATTCACATTCAGTGTGATTGCTGATGAACATGCAACTGCAGAGCAGAAATATGCAATTGCGAAATATTATCAAGATCGATATGCTGTGCAAACTGATCCATCCAGGACAGAAATTGACAATTTAGACGACTATGTATTTAACGAAACTCCACTTACGACTGCGTCAATGCAGACATTCAGAACTGGTACTATTACACTATATGACGACGAAATATCATACTCAGACATTGGTGACAACTTGGACTTACCGGCAAAACATGACAAGAAAATAGTTCCACAAACTAGAATTGTGACAAGGTTTTATCCAAAATGTCAAAGATATGCTAGTACAAGTAATTTCTATATGAGTCAAAGTTCGAGCTTTATCAAATGGTTGAATTTGCAGCACGCACTTCGAGCACCGACTTTGTTATATGGTCGTTTGATGCCTGAGTTAATACCAGCATCAATGAAAGACGATCAATTTAGGTTAATTGGTAGTTAAACCTTATGTGAAGTTAAAGTTTATTATACGATTAAGTTTTGTGACTTGAAATACAATAAAAGCTTTTAAATTATTTTTGTGTTTTTTTTTTTATTCCTAGATGAACGGAGAATATACACAAGAAAAGTGGGTGAGGATCTGTTGTAGAATACTGGTTAATTTGAACGACTTCAACAACTGGCCGTTTTACTACAAGCACTTACTTCTTTGTTGTAATCATAATCAATATGAATGTATGTATGATGAATATTGAAAAGATTTTAATCTGCTTTACAGATGTTCCCGCCTGCCGCACTATTGTACAGTTATCAGCAAATGACTCTTGTACTTTTGAGAATCCACAAGATTATGAATTTCCAATCTGCATATTGTAACGTTTTTTCCTCTAAACTAGCTACTGCAACTAGATTTAAGTGGATTCGTATAGATAAAATACTCTAAACTTCAATAAAGAAAACACCAATTCATTGTTATGCACAATAAATTACAAAATACAACACTCTAATAATAATTACTTCACAGTTTAAACCACAAAAGTTCACTTTGTTCATTTTTCACAAACTAGTGACTTCTTTTGTAACTGAAAAACTCTCTCAACTCTCTGTGGTCCCACTATTTATACCGGTGGGGAATCTTCTAGAACTTGCTCGATTTTTCTAGAGAGAACTAGAGCGCCACCTGCGCTTCCAGCGGCCACTAGGAGAACCTTAGGTACCTGCCTTCTCTCCTAGATTGCACCACTGGCTGCGTTACAATGCTATAAAAGATTTCAGTAAAATCGAATTTTCTGAAGAGAGGTTGAACTCAGTAACTGACGATTTTACAATCCATTTCTACAGATTCTTATATAAAATACTGCAGCAAAAGCGAAGTAACCTGGAGTTATCTATTTTTTAGTAATTTTATTAAAATTGAGATTATGGCTTTCAATACGGTTTCTTCGGCTGGTGTGATTCCGTTTTTTCGGGTGAGTTTTCGGATAAGTTGTAAAGTCTTTTTAAATATTGATGTTGAACACTTTCTAGTTCGTCCAGACTTAAGTTGGAAATCCTGGTTTTATTAAATTACACGAGTTACATAACAAAAACACGGAAACAGCACTCTTATCTTCCCGTTCCTAGAATCCGTGATAATATCCTTATAGTCCCCCATATATACCACAGATCCCCACTGAAGAAACCAGTTCTAGTAGTTTAAGCTCTACCAAGTTACTCTGACTGTGCGTGAGTTAGTAAGTTCTCTTTAATCAACTATAAAGTTCTTCTATTATTATTATAAACTATTTTATATGTGTATTAGATTCTTTTTGTATGTTTTTTGTAATTAAATAAAAAACTGCTTTTTAAAAAGAAGAATTCTACCACATAAGATATAACTGGCGCCCGATTGCAGAGACTCGAAAAACAGAAGACATCAGCTTCGATTGAGATAAAGAGAAGAGAAGACATCTGGCAGCGAACACAATAGTAAAAGAGGTTGGCGGAACTCACTTAATATAGTTTTCTTTTCTTCTCATACACTCCCTTTCAAAGAACCATTATTTTCCCCCAAATCTTAAAACATTACTATTGTAATAGTTACATCCCAAGCCCATTATTGAATTAGTGAGTCCTCAGAGTTAACAAAGAATTGATAATATCCCCTAATTAATTGTTGTCCCAGTAGACATAAAGATAAGCATTGCCCCAAGAACAAATAAAAATAATTAATTGAAATAATTCCCCTGCCGAAAAAATAAATTAAAAACGTATAAAGTAGGCTAGGGCATTAGTTATTAAGAAAAAGGAATTAATAAAGAAAACAAAGTCCCTCAACCATAAAAAGATATATTTCCCCTTATTTTTATTGTTTATAAACGCAAGAGCTACATATAATACCACTCAATGCTCTAAACGTCTCCAAGATCCAACCCCCAACCCTTACACCCGAGACAGAAATGTTACAGACAGCCCGCACACACACATCCCAGCAGACAGGATTCATAAGCAACCCCTTGCGGAGAGAAGACTACGATCATATTCCCCTTTTCACCAGAGAATCGCACGAGGTATTAAATTTTATATCAACTATTGAAGATGTATATAACGAAGGAAAGGATTTTGAGTTTCGGTCTTTTTTTAACCAAAAATAAAAAAACATAAATTTTTGCCAACGTTTCGACAAATATATTGTCTTTTTCAAGGCCTACAACATATAAGTACAATAAGGACCCAAATCTCATCCTTGAATCCTAATGCCACATCTATTCCGAAATATATCTCCTTTCCTTATATAAGAAACCTATCAGAAAAAATATCCAAAGTCCTCAGACCATATAATATTATCCTAGCACATAAAACAACGAATACAATACACAAACTTTTCACTAGATTAAAAGACCCTACGCCGACTGAATTACAATCAAATATTATTTAAAAAATAAATAGCCGGCAATGTACAGCCACGTATATTGGACAAACGAAACAATATTTAAAGAACAGGTTATACCAACACGACTATGACTGTAGAAAAAACAAACCTAACTCTGATAACATAACAGCACTCACTAAACACCATACTGAAAAAAGACACGATTTTGACTTTTCTAACACCATTATTTTAGCATCTGAACGTAATAGGAAAAAACTTTATTTTTTAGAAATGCTTTATATAAAAAAAGAGAAAAATTCTATTAATTATAGGACAGATACCAACGGTCTCTCTTTAATTTATCATAACCTGATTTCTTAATCCCTGACCTTGTTTTTCCAAATAGACCCCTTTCTCCTCTAGTCCCGTTATAAATATACCTGCCTGCCTTTCACCATGGTTTATTTTTTCACTTTTCTCTGTGTTGTTGAGGTGTTCTCAACTTTTTAGTTCTAAATTTTACATAAGTTTTCAAGTTGGATATGTTTTAAAGATTTTTTTATTAGTTTTTTTATATTTTTTATTTTTTATGTAAGTAAACCAAAAAAATGTTTTATAAATTAAATTTTAATTATTATTACTTTCAAAAAATAACCTATTGTATTTATATGTTGTAGGCCTTGAAAAAGACAATATATTTGTCGAAACGTTGGCAAAAATTTAAAGTTTTTTTATTTTTGGTTTAAAAAAAGACCAAAACTCAAAATCCTTTCCTTCACACAAGTAACGGTCGAGAAGAATCTTCCACGATGTATATAACATAACATGCCAAGCCAATATATAATATTTAGAGCCACTAATGAATATTTACTACTCAACAAAGTAAAGGCTAGACCAGGCATGGCGAAACCTATGACCCACGCAAGCTTTTTAACTGACCCACTCATTGGTTTTAATAAATTAATTTTTTATATGAAAAACAAATATTTCCAAGTGGACATTGGCTAGCTGATTTTCTATTTCTATCGTATCACGATGCCTGTGCTGTGGAACTTGACGCACATAATCGTTGCTTCATAGAGTGGGGGAATGTACCACATAAATCCATGCGGCTCCTCCCAGCAGATATCACACATCTGTTTAAACTTCTCAAATGATACACTGTGGGAACTTACATGGTCACTGTAAACATGTTTTAAATTTAAGTCATCTGTTTGAACAATATGATAAAGTTAGAATTGTCACGAATAAGGTGTTTTGGGATCCTAGCATAACTTTGGCAAAGATAAAAGCAGTCAATGTCCTTGTGACGTCCCATACTGAAATATTTCCTGATATTTTCCTGCTCATCCATTGAAATATCATCAAAAACTATGACAGAGTTTGGTTCTGCTAGATCAGGAGTGATTATTTGTTGAGTAGTATTAATTGTAAGAAATCCTATTTCTGGAACTAGTTTAAAGATCTCTTCTAAGTATAAATATTTCTCTAGTTGAAGCGACCGACTGCATAGATATACATGTGCGAATTTTAGTCCATTTGGTTGTAAAAGCAAACAAGCCATAAGATTGGTTTTACCAGAACCTGAAGATCCACAAATAAGTGCTCGAATATTATCTGGAAGTAGTACACCATGTCGATTTATTTTCACATGTTCGTCTATCGAATTATTCAGTAGATTGCAGATAGGCAAACTTTCATTTTGCTTCTCTAAACGCATAATAATTTATCAAGGGGATGCGACACTATATATATAGTTGCAGGTCTCACTAATGGCATCATAATGAGAAGGAAAACAGTCGGAAGAGGTCTTATAAATTCAGCGATTAACAAACTCCCTTTTGAAGTGCACATACCTGGGTACAGATTTTGCGGTCCTGGAACTAAGCTACAAGAAAGATTAAAACGAGGAGATAGAGGTATTAATCCTTTAGACGAAGCCTGTCGGGAACACGACATTGCATACTCTCAACATAAGGATCTAGAATCAAGACATAAGGCTGATCTTATACTCGCTGACAAAGCTTGGCAAAGAACAAAGGCACGTCACTCCTCTTTTGGTGAGAAAGCGTCAGCTTGGGCTGTCACAAACACAATGAAAGCTAAAGTAAAATTAGGTGGTGGGGTGAAAAAGGTAAAAACTATTAAAGATGTTATAAAAGCAGCGCGTGTAAATTCACCTTTGTCGATCAGTGGTGCGTCAAAGAAAGCTCTAAAGAAGGCAAAGAGTTATTTAATAAAGTCAAAACTATCAAAAATACCCAGAGTTTTACCAGTACCAAAAACTGGTGGAATTCTTCCATTTCTAGTACCCTTATTTGCAGGGCTATCTGCACTAGGAAGTTAAGCTGGTGGGACATCAGCAATAGCAAAGGCAGTAAAGGATACACAGGTTGCGAGGGATCGTCTAGAAGAAGATAGAAGACATAATAGAAAATTAGAAGAGCAACAGATTGGTAAAGGGTTTTATCTTAAACCGTATAAGAAAGGGTATGGTCTTTACATAAGAAAAAACGAATGACTACTTCCTAACAGAGCGCTCACAAACATTGAATTATTGAAATACGCTAAAAATATTCCACATTTTAGAGGTGTATATATGCGTGATACATTGCCGAAATTTCCTAAAACTGATGAATGTGCTATTGTAAATTTAGATTCAGCGTACAATCCTGGAACTTATTGGGTGGCATATATTAAGAAAGGTAACCAAGTTATATATTTTGATCCATTTGGGAATCTCAGACCACCATTAGAAATGCTACATTATTTTAACAAAAGTGAAGTTATATATAATCGTGAGAGGTATCAAGATTGGAATACTCCTTATTGTGGACATTTATGTTTAGAATTTCTCTATAATAATGCATAACAAAGTTAACAGACATTAGTCATGTCTTACACTTTTACCTTAGCAGGTACATCTAGCGTCCTTAGCGCTGATATATTTCCACCAATTAGTTTATTAGATGGAGGTGATTATAACATTGGCTTGCTTAGCTTCCAATCTTATAACTCGATTCCAAACATAATTGAAAATGTAAACAATAAATTTCATTCTGGTGACAAAGTGATTAGTATTCCTACTGGGAACTATGAGGTTGAAGCTATAGCAGATTACCTAAAAAGACACATGCAGTCACCTCATTCAATTAAAATGAAAGGTAACGTTAGCACTTTAAAAGTGGAATTCAAGTGTACTCAACCTGTAAATTTCAACAAAGAACATTCAATTGGTCCTTTGCTGGGATTTACTCATCAAAAAAAACTGGAGGCGAACGTTACTCATAAATCTGATGAAATTGTGAAAATTCATGGTGTAAATACAATTGCTATAAACTGTAATATAGCTGCGGGATCATACAGAAATGGTAAACCTGGACACACAATATATGAGTTTTCCCCTACAGTTCCTCCAGGTTATAAACTGGTACATGAACCTACGCCAGTCATTTATTTCCCAGTCATTGGCGAGAGAATTGACAATATTACACTAACTCTTACAGACCAAGACAATAATTTGATGAACTTTCGTGAAGAAGTAATTACTATTCGATTACATTTGAAGAAAAATGGGTATTGATTTTCAAGGATATAAACCAGCTGGTGTTAAACCAACCAGTATTCGTCGTCTACCCCGCAGAGTGTTAACACCTCTAAACGTTTACTTTCTACAGCAAATAGGACTTTTAGTTAAACCACAATGGAAGAAATACTAAATGTAAATGAAGGGGTGACTTTCGAAGAGAGGATAACCAACTATGAGTATCACACACATCAACCATATACACAGTCGCTGAACAATTCGGATGAGATCGTTATTTCATTGCAACAACAGGATATTTTCACAGTTCCGTTAAAGAGTTTTCTCTACATTCAAGGACAAGTAGAGAAAGATGAAACTAAACCAGATATAAGTGTGAGATTAGTGAGGAATGCTTTTATGTACCTCTTTGATGAAATCAAATATCAATTAAATGGAGTTTTAGTTGACCATGTCCGTAATCCAGGAATTGTCAGCACTCTTAAAGGATATGTTTCTTTTAACAGTGATAAAGTTAAAGCATTAGAAATAGCTGGTTGGAGCCCTCCTAATACAGATATCAAGCTTATTGATGATGATGGTAATTTTGACTGCTGCATTCCATTGGACACAGTTATGGGCTTCTTTGAAGATTATAACAGAATAATTCTACAAGGGAAACATGAATTAATATTGCACAGAAGTAGAAGTGATAATGATGCAATAATCGGTGCAGATGCAGGAGTTAAAGCTCCTATTAAACTTAAATCAGTGCACTGGAGGATTCCATATGAAAAAGTGTCCGATCAACAAAAGCTCAAGTTTTTGAATGTTATCAACAAGGGGAAGACCATACACATGGCATTTAGATCATGGGATCTTATCGAGTATCCAACACTGCCTGCTACCACAAAGCATACGTGGACATTGAAGACCACGACAAATTTGGAGAAACCTCGTTATGTGATTATAGTATTTCAGACCAACAGAAAGGATAACATACTAGCAGATCCAACAATTTTCGATCAAAATAACATTACTAATGTTAAGCTACATTTAAATTCAGAGATTTATCCTTATGATGATTTAAATGTCAATTTTTCTAAAAATTATTTCAGTTTTCTGTATTACATGTATCAAAATTTTCAACACAGTTACTATGGAAAAGCAAACCAACCTCTCATGTCTAAAAATCACTTTAGAGATTATGCACCTATTATTGTAATTGACTGTTCCCGTCAGTCGGAAGCAATTAGATCATCTTCCGTTGACATCAGGTTAGAGATGGAATGTACTGAAGCTTTCACTAGTCCCCCCACTGGCTCTACAAGTAATAGTGGGGGTAGAAAGGCCACTAAGGAAGTGTTTATCACCACCACTAAGGAAGTGTTTATCACCACTGTTATGGTATCTACCACAACAGTATAAGGCAGGACTTTGTGAACTCATTTCACAACGTATTATTATATTGTTGTTCAATTGAAAAAGGTTCATCAGTTAGTTGTGAGACTCACCTCCACTGTTATTTCAAATTCGAGGAGCCAGTGCGCTACGAGCAGGTAAGAGAATTCATCTGCTACTGCTTTGATACTGAAAATGTTAATGTTCAGGGTGTACGCAATACCAATCGTGTATTATCATATATAACAAAGAATGATCTTGACCCATTCTTTAATGTAGAGGTTTCAAAACTTAGTTTCGAATACCAATCTTATTTTTATTTGAAGGATATGAGTGAGTTCGACTACAACCATTTTTTTGTCAAAAAACACCGAAATTGTTATCTATACTTAACCAAACTTCATGCACAACTTAAATTTAATTTTGTTAAAAGTTACTGCTATCTGGGACCAACAATTTTATTTGATAGAAAATGGTGTCTTGAAGTGTATGAATGGTATCGTAATTTTGTAAGCACTTCTTATTATTACAAAAAGAGACATTTATATTTGTTTGGAGAGAGTAATGTAGGAAAGACATATTTTACAAAACTTATTAGTCAATATTTGGGTAATCGCGTTTATTACGCGTCTGAGGAGAAACCACTTTTCGACATTTGTAAAGAACACAAACTCATTATTTTTGAAGAGTTTGATATTAGAAAATTTAATTTAGAATGGATCAAACAATTATTAGCAGGAGATGTTTGTTACATAAAACGAAAATACGCCGACGAACGAATTTATATCAATACAATCCCTATCATTCTTATTAGCAATTACAAACCTATAAATGACATTGCTTTTTTAAATAGACTGCATGTAATTGAAGCAGATACTTTTTTACAGGATTTAGAAGAAAGACATACACAAGAGGTTTCTACTATCCATATAGGAGACGACTTTACTGACAGTGATTAACAATGTACTACCGCAGACGCTACAGACGTTACTACAAACGGATTCCAAGACGTTACATTGGTACATGGAACTACAATCCAATAACTTTTTTTACTTATAAGTTTACAAAAGTAGGGAGTTTCTTGACCATGGGTGGGTTTGGGTCAAATTTTGAAGAATTTCAGTGCATGATTTACCCATATGGTGCTCCAACTAATTTAGCTGGTGATCCAAATGATTGGGGAATCAATCCAGAGATTAAAATGATTTTGGCACGTTATTCAAAATTTAAATTATACAAAGTAACACAAGTTATTCATCAAATTAAACCGTTTATATTTAGTGTAATTGCTGACGAACACGCAACACTAGAACAAAAATATGCTATAGCAAAATACTATCAAGATCGTTACGCTAACCAGACTGACCCTACAAGAACAGAGATTGATAATTTAGACGACTACGTTTTTAACGAAACACCTTTAACCAGTACTTCCATGCAAACATTTAGAACAGGCAATATTACTTTATATGACGACGAAATATCTTATTCAGACATAGGGGACAATCTGGACTTGCCTGCTAAACATGACAAAAAAATTACTCCACAGACTAGACTAGTAACACGCTATTACCCAAAATGCCAAAGATATGTTTCCACTAATAATTTTTATATGAGCCATAGCTCGAGTATTATTAAATGGTTAAATTTACAACATGCTCTTAAAGCACCTACATTATTACCACTGCATATGCTTTAATTTTACATGACAGCCTCGTGGAATATAATCCTTTATCTGGTATTGTTAGAAGAATGTAACTTGTTTTGGTAGGGGGAGGAGTGAGTTGATATATAAAGTGAGGTACAATAAAGAGTAACTAGTAGTTCGTCAATATGTGCACTGCAGTAATAGATGTGCAAGGTTATCAAAGCTGCGAGCATGGATTCATCGTCAAGGAGTTAGCTATTGTTAACTTGACTGGTCTGGAGAAGCAATGGTTATTCAAACCCCCATCCTATGGAAATCCATACTCACCTCCCAATAGATGGGTATATAGAAATCTTCATGGGATCGGATGGGGAATTGGAGATACTGACTATTCTGAATTTGATGATGTTTTAAGGAATGAAACTAAAAAATATCACTACCTTTTTGCAAAAGGAGATGAAAAGTGTAAATTCCTAGGAGATATTATTGAAAAAACTGTATTCAACCTACAGGATTTTGGCTGTTCTAGCCTAAAACAATTATGTCCACATCATCACTTTCCCAAATGTGACTATCATAATGAAACTAAATATAACTGTGCTCTACACTTCGCTAAAATATTAGTTTCTTGGCTTTTGACCAACTACTCAAAGGTAGATTTTACCAATTCTGATGTTAGGGAGAATACGTTCAAAGGCTGGAAAACAACTCTAAGTCCGGAATTACTAGCCTTTAATGGATTCATCAAGATCAGAAACAATTGTGTTCAGTGTGTGTATTGTGGACTGCAACTTTCAGAAAAGACACTTAAAGAATGTCCTTGTAAATTACATATTTTACATAATAAAAACTGTACATGGTTCCTAAAACATGGAATAAAATAGTTTTTTAAATAATTTTTTTGTTTTTTCTTCTTTGACCTTATATTATTAGTTTTCAAATTTTACTTTAACCGCTGGCGAGTTGCCTTATAGACTGTTTCAACAATGTAAAAAGAAAAAAAAAAAAAATCTGATATCTTTCAGCCTTCATTGAACGCATTTGTTAAAATAGTTAACAATAGACCAGAGTACCGCGACGATTGATTAGTTTTTTAGCTTATTAAAATTAGAATAGATTAGAGTAGTTTAGTGGAAATACATAAAATTTTATATATATTACCTTGGATTTGTATTTATGATACAATAAACCTTATAATGATAATAAAAAACAATAAATATAATATAATATAACATATAATAATTGACATATACACTAAAGATAAATGGTATAATAAAATGGTAAAAAGGTATAATCATAAATACAAATTCAAGGTGATACATATAAAATTATATTTATTTCCACTAAACTCTGTATAAAAGAAACTCTAATTTTAACAAGTTCATCATTTGATCATCAGTAGTACCAGCAGCATCTGTCCCCCGCAGTGAGTACCTTATATTTTGTTGTGTATGTATTTCTATTTTTTTTTAAGTTAATTCATAAATTTTAAGTATTGTAAATTTTTTTTTTTTTATTCAGATGTCCGACTTGAAGTACAAACTGAATAACATCAACATAGAGGTTAAGTCTATTAAAGACTTGAATATAAATGAAAAGTACAGAATAGTAACTTTTAGAAAATCAAAAACCAGATTTGGTGACACGATAATAGCAACTTTGCAAAACTTAGGCGGGGTTCAGATGAACTGCTTTCTCCCACGCACCTACTTAAGTATACTTACTGATGAAATTATATCCAGTTATGAGCCAGGCTCATTACAGCTAGTTTACGAAGGGTTAAACCCCAATAATTCATTTAAATTAAAATTTATTTAAACTAAACTTCTTTTTTTATTTTTAAATGCACATTAAAAGTAAATGAAAAGTACAGAATAGTAACTTTTAGAAAATCAAAAACCAGATTGGTGACACGATAATAGCAACTTTGCAAAACTTAGGCGGGGTTCAGATGAACTGCTTTCTCCCACGCACCTATTTACGGATGTTAAATGCACATTAAAAGAAATAATTTTACGAAATTTCAACTAGAATCAAACTAAAGTTCAACCACTTAACATCAGTATATTAATCATGTTTAATATTTGTAAAAAATGTTCAAGCACTTTTACAAATCTGAAAGAAAAACAGAATCACGAAAAACAATGTGAAGAGGAATGTGAAGGACTTTGTGTAAAATGTGGCCATCAGTTCAATAACTATTACAATTTGATTCGTCACGAAACATATTGTATGCTAGAACCTGAAGTAAAGAAAACAAAAGTTGAACCTAAGAGAGCAACCCTCTTAGCACAACCTGATGATGGTGAAGGTATTTTGGCAAATGAAACAGGATTTTCTAACAGATTAAAATCATTTTTTATACGTTCCATTCAAAACTTTGATCTACCTTCGTTTCTTCAATCAATTAAGGATAAAATTATTATCTGCTTAATAGAATCAATTCAGGAACATAACAGTATTAAATTTAATCTTTTTGTAGAGTGTAAACTGTACAATCAGTTGGGGGAAGAATTAGAAACAGCTGTTAAGACTAAAAATATAATAGCGGTTAAAGAAACAAATTTAGAACATGTATTGAACAAAGCTTTTTTTAAGTTACAAGAAGAATTGGAGGAGAAGCAACTAAAGAAAAGTAATTGGTCTTTATTTGGTGTTGATGGAGTCCGTTTAAAAATTAATAAATATAACCCACTGAGAGGTAACACATACTTACCTTTACCTGCTAGTATATCTCGTAAAGGTGCCTGTATAAATGTAAAAAATAATGATACCAAATGCTTTCAGTATGCAATTTTAGCCAAACACGTACAAAAAAACGCCCACCGACTTAGCAAGTACACTCCTGATGTTTTGCAGAAATATGATTTTTCGGACATTACATTTCCCACGCCTTTACATGAAATACGTAAATTTGAAAAACGGAATAATATGTCAATTAACGTGTTTGGTATAGATGAAAAACAAAACATATATCCGTTGAAAATTTGTAAAAAAGAAATGACCGATCATCGCGATTTACTATTAATTAACCAAGACAGTTTACAGCATTATGTGTACATTCAAAATTTTGATCGGCTTATTCACAGTCAACTTACTAAAAGTACAAGCAAAATAATTACCTGCAAACGATGTTTCACACATTACTACATGAAAAATGACGGCAAAGAAAGACTAGAAAAACATTTACTTCTTTGTAACAACAATAAACCGGTTAGGATAGAGCTGCCAACTGATAAACCTTTTATAAAATTTGAAAATGTAGAACGTAAATTAATAATACCTTTTGTAATATACGCAGATTTTGAGTCAATTTTATCGCTGATTCCAGAAGAATTACAACAGACTGTTAATAAGAAAACTATTCCGTTCCAAAAGCATGAAGCAATGAGTTTTTGTTTGTACGTTAAGTCATCAGAAAACATTTCTGATATAACTTCAAAACTACCTAAAGAACCTTATTTATATCGCGGACCAAATGCCCCAGCTCAGTTTATGAAATGTATTAAAATGATAGCCGAGGAGGTTTCCAAAATATATCAAATCAATAAGGAAATGACACCTCTTACTTTAGAAGAGCAAAGATTATTCGAAACTGCTAGAGAGTGCTTTATGTGTGGTAAAACATTTGACATTAATGAGGGGGATATCAAAGTGCACGATCACTGTCACATTACAGGTAAATTTAGAGGTGCCGCTCACAGTTCATGTAATTTAAGATATAGTAATCCGAAATTTATACCAGTTTTTTTCCATAACTTAAGTGGTTACGATAGCCATTACATAATTAAAGAACTTGGATATGATACTAAAAAAATTAACGTTATTCCGAACACTGAGGAAAAGTACATTTCGTTTTCAAAACAAATAAACAGTAATATTACAGTTAGATTCCTTGATATTTACAGATTTATGCCTGAAAGCCTGGATAAGTTAATAAGAAATTTGCAAAATTTTAAAGAGGTGAAAAAATTTTATAATGATGAAGAAGTTGGACTTTTAACCAGAAAAGGAGTGTTTCCTTATGATTATGTAACGTCTTTTGAAAAATTAGAAGTTACCTCCTTACCAAGCATAGAAGAGTTTTACAATCAACTTACAGGTTCTAACATAACAGCAGCAGATTATGAACATGCTTGCAAAGTTTGGTCAGTCTTCAAATGTAATAATCTAGGAGAGTACAGCGATCATTATTTAAAAACGGACGTACTTTTCCTATCAGACATTTTTGAAAATTTCAGAGATATTACTTTGAAAACACATTTCCTTGATCCTGCTCATTATTATACATTACCAGGACTCTCATGGGACGCAATGCTTCAGTTTACTGGAGTTTGTTTAGATCTACTTTTGGACTATGAGCAAATAATGTTCATAGAAAATGGAATTAGAGGAGGTATATGCCAAGTTTCTCACCGTCATTGTAAGGCAAACAATAAATACATGGACGAGTACGATCCAAATTTAGATTCAACGTTCATTTCATATCAAGATTGTAATAACTTGTACGGATTTTCCATGATCAAACCTTTACCCTTTGCTGAATTTACTTGGATACCCCCAGAAGAAATATGTATAGATGAGTTAGAAGAGAGTTCGGATTATGGATATATTCTAGATGTAGACTTAGATTACCCCCAGGAATTGCATGCAATTCATAACGATCTACCTTTCTTGCCTGAAATTATAAAAGTAAACAATCAAAAAAAGTTAATTCCTCATTTAAATAATAAAAAAAATTACATCGTCCATTATATTACTTTAAAACAAGCATTAAGACATGGGATAGTAATGAAAAAGATAAATAGAGTATTAAAATTTCGACAGTCTACCTTTTTAAAGCCATACATAGAACATAACACTAAACTTCGAGCAGCCGCCTCCAACAATTTTGAAAAAGATTTGTACAAATTATATAACAATTCAGTGTACGGAAAAACTATGGAAAACATTAGAAATAGAAAGAATATAGAATTGGTTTGTAATAGCAAAAGGCTGGAAAAGTTACTATCAAACCCATCATTTATAGATCGTACAATTTATGGAGAAAATTTAGCAGCAGTACATATGTTAAGATCAGTTATAAAATTTAATAAACCTACATATATCGGAATGAGTATTTTAGATCTATCTAAAACTATTATGTACCAATATCATTATGAAGTTATGCGTGCTAAGTACGGCCTGGAAAAATTGACTCTTGCTTACATGGACACTGACTCATTTATATATCTTATTAAGACTGACGATTTTTTTCAAGACATGTTAAACATGTTAGATTTTATGGATACTTCGGATTTTCCACCTAATCACCCATGTTATTCCAGCAAAAATAAAAAGAAACTAGGGAAATTTAAAGATGAAGCCTGCGGAAAAATAATTTCAGAATTTGTCGGTTTAAGAGCAAAAATGTACGCAATTTGTTTTGACGAAAAATCAAATTCTGCTAACATACTAAAAGCTAAAGGCATCCAAACACCTGCGTTAAAGAAATTCATTGAATATAAAGATTATTTAAAAACGTTACAAACCGACACTGTTATAAGAACACCGGTTAAACACATAAAGTCAATTAAGCATGATTTGTATACTGTAAAAATTAATAAAATAAGTTTATTTCCTTTTGATGATAAGCGCATAATTGATGATAGTGGAATCACTACTAAGGCAATAGGATATAGAAATTAATTATATTAATATTTTTTATTAATTTTTTAAATTAATTAATATTAAAAAAGTATTTTTTCTTTATTGATGTAAATAGATTTTTCTAAATCGATATATTTTTTATTTTTATTTTGTTAGATGGCTTTCTTAAAAACTGATAAAATCCATCTAAATGAAGAACATTTTCAAGTAAATATAATTGAAAGAATTTGTTTTCAGCCAATGAATGATTCCTTAATAATTGTTAAACAAAATTTAAAAATATTTGACAATCGCAATATAGCATGTTTTGCTATAGAATAAAATACAAAAGAATACCCTATTTTCGTAAATATGAAAAATTTCTACTCTAAATCATTTATAAATGATATATTAGTAGAAAATAATTTAAAACATTATAATTGTATCAAACGAAAACAAGTAAATAACATACCATGTTTATCTTTTGTTAAAAACTCAACTATTTTGTGTTTATATTTAAATCTAAAGGTGCAATCACTTTAAATAGTCGAAGTTATCCGGCGTTACATCTGTATGAAAGCAAACAAATTCATGTTATAATTAAAAGTAATTGTATTATACCATCTGTACGTCTTCATAAAACTAAAGAACCATTTTCTTTGAAGCTGTTAAGCATTCACACTATAACTAATAATATTGTCTAGTTATTTAATTCTGTGCCTTGTAATGTGCAAAAACCTTGTATAAAATAATATTGTAATTCTGTTTTCTTTTAATGTATGAAATATAAATTGTCATTTTATGTATATGTATTTTTATTTAACCTTATCCCCTTATTGATTTAATAAATATTGTTTTTACTTATGATGGTTTTTAATTATTATTTTTGCTTTTGCTCAGTGAAAAGCTGGTGGTAAGTTGTGAACCCATTTCACTTGCCATGATGCAAAAGTGAAGTAAGATATAAGGATCATGTTTGAGCATGTTGTTACTATCCCCTCTCTTTCATATTATCCTCCTGTTCTAATAAGATCTTGTCTGTATTGGTACAGATGTACTATCAAAATTATCTAAGTTTCATCCTCCTCCTTTTCTGTAAACAAGTTGCTCAAGTCATAATGAATTTGGTAAGATCTTGTGTCACACAATCTGGACCCATTTCAGCATTAGGATCAGACCACACACATTATTATTATAGCACCCATTAGCAGCTTTTGAGGAAATCTTCTAGACAAGTCCTCCAATCGATTCAAGTTTCTACGTAGGTCATTGCTAAATTGTATCAGATAAAGTAATGTACGGAAATGTAGCCATAAACTTTTTACATCTGTTACCAAGTTTAATATCATTTAATTTATCTGCCACTGTACATACTAAATAATTACTAAAATGATCTGCTTTAATAGTAAGAAAAATTGTATATAAGTAAGAGAGGGTTATATATATATATATATATATAACTGTACAAGGTCAACCAGTGCACCAACTAAAATATTTTGCATTATATCCCTAAATATGACGTCGTCACATGTACAAATATCACTAGTTTTATTAATTATGGGGGAAGGGGACAATGCACTATGACTGGGGCGCGGAGTGACTCTAGAAACAAAACATTAAAATGCAACTGGACTTGAATAGAAAAAGACAGCTATATACACCTCACTCTACCCATCAGCACACCTATAGAGCAGCCGAGGAAGGGCGCTTGTGGTGGGGGGCAAAAACTGCGATTCGGCCTGACGAGGGAGTGGCGGGGGGGGGGGGGTGGAAAAGTGTTCTGGAACATACATTTCTACCCTACTTATTCAATTGCTTTAGATGGAGTAATGATGTAAATGTTATGCACAATTAGCAGTTTTTGCTCGGTATAAATCAGGAAATATAATGAAAGAAGAGTTAATAAATCTAATAACGTTGAAAGGGAAGTGTACCGGTCTTGATATTTTTAAAGAATTTGATATTGCATTTAAAGAAATGAATATTGACCTTCAGAAAATAATTTCTGTAACAACAGACGGTACAGTAGGAAAAAACACTGGATTTATTCTGTATCTTAAGCAAAATATTTCACATTTTCTGATCGAAATTTAATTGTATAATACACCAGCAAGTTTTATGTGCGAAACATGGATTAAAAACATTTTCCAGTGTAATGTCAGTTGTAATAAAAATCATCAACTTTATAAACGCAAGAGCTCTTAATAAACGGCAATTTGCACAATTCTTAGAGGAAATTGAATGCCAATATTCTGGCGTTTTGACATACAACAACGTGCGATGGCTTAGTTGCGGTCAAGTCCTTAATCGCTTTGTAACGTTATTAGATGAAATTAAGCTCTTTTTAATTGAAAAAGACAATAGTTTCGATGAATTATCCAATGTACATTGAGCGACATCACTCAACATTTTAATGAACTGAATAAAATACTACAAGGGCAAGGATTAATTGTTTTAACCATGTATGAAAATATTAAAACATTTATGGCAAAACTTGATATCTTTAGTAAGGATTTAGAAATGAAAATTATGAAATATTTTTCGCAATTAAGAAAACATTTTGAAAATACAATAATTTTTGAAAATACGGCCGACATTCAAGAAAATGCAATTAAAACATATTTAATGATTCTCCGAGAAACAAGCTTTTGAGAAGAGAGTCAATCAATTTAAATGTTTGGAAAATACATTTCACTTTATTTTATATCCATACAAAACTGAATTTGAAACAATGGAGTTAATCGAATTTATGTGGCTAGGTATAGATAATTTAGAAATGGAATTAGTGGAATTTCGAAGCAGCGTAGTGTGGAAAACAAATCTGAAGTAGAAGGAAAACTGCGTGAAAGTAGGGCAGATAATATTGATCCCCTAGTGAAAATTGAAAATATTATATTGACGTGTGGGATTCTTTACCAAGTAATTTAATATCAATGAAAAAACTAGCTAATGCTCTTTTAACGATGTTTGGGTCTACATATGCGTGTGAAAAATTGTTTTCTTCAATGAACTTTGTAAAATCTTCTAATAGAAATAGACTTGAAAGGGAATTAACTGCCAAATGTGTCAAACAAATGAATACGAAATATGAACCTGATATTAAAAAATTATCTGAAAATAAACAGCAAGAGATTTCTCATTAAATAGTTTATGTTTATACTTTGTTACATATTTATAAATATGTATACATATATAAATATATTAATAAATAATATTTCATAATACATATTTTATGTAATTTTCTCTACCCCTTGTATATTCAAACACTTAGTGACCCACGAGCTGGTACTAAAAAAAATAGTGAACAAAATTTGACCCACGTCTCAAAAAGGTTCGCCATCGCTGGGCTAGACTAACGGATTCAGCACAAATATTCATGCTAACAAAACGGGTCAGTACCATAAAAGAATTTTTAGACGCAATCCGAAGTAACTTTTCCAGCTCCAAATCCTTTGAAATCCTTAAAGCAGAAATATACAATATGAAACCGCATTATAAGGAAGTCCCAACAGAATATTTAAATAGACTAGAATCGGTTAAACATTTAGTATTCGCCAAGTACAAGATGGACGGCATTGACGAAGAAACTACAGCAACTTCAATGCGGTACCTAGAAAAAGAAATCATACATCACTTCTATTCCACTACAACTTGACAATTAACCAACCATATAATATCTAATATCCTTCAGCCCTACTTCCTTTAAAGAATTAAGACGGACATTGAATACAAATGTCCATTCATAATTGACGTACTATATAAAAAACAACAATTACAATCTCCCCAAAGACTCGCACCTCTACTCTTTACCACCACTTTAAGAGGAGCCCAACTAGCCATAAGACAAGTCCATAGCCGATATCCTAACCCTCATCTTCAACCTCTCGTTATCCCCCTCCTCTGATGCAACCAAAAAGCCCCTCCTGGATACAGAGACAAATTCCTGCCAACCAACAAGGAACCTACCATCCTCAGTTATGACGTCACCTAACCCCTCACCACAAGAAGAGAATGTTTTGTGCAATATTCCCATAAGATTAAAGTATCTAATTAAGTACAAGATAGGGACAAAGAGCCCCAACTCGCCCCAGTTTTGTATGGATTGTGGCTGCCAGCTGCAGCCCATGATAGTAAGTTTTACTACTAGAGTTGAATATTTTTTTTAATTCTATTATATAATGCGGTTCATCTTTCAAAGGATCCCAGAACATGTCAGTGCCTGTCATGCAGCCGCCACCGCGCAAAATTATTTAAATGAATTTATTATCAATGTTTTTTAAAATAAACATATTATTAATTACATATTATTAATGTTGTTAAAATTATTTAAATAAATGTAAATTAATGTTTTTTTAAAATAAACAAATTATTATTATAATGTGTTGTTCTTTGTGACTGCTGTGTTACATGACCAAGATCTCTTCATAAGAGTTTTCCTGCCCAAAAGATTTGTAGAGTGTCTGAGTGATGATGATATTCTTAATGAAGGTATATAGAAAAAAAAAATACATAATTTTCTATTTTCCCCTATGCATTTAATATATTTTATTTATCTTTCTTTTTGAAGACAGTGTTTTTGCTTTAATATATAAAGGAGCAAGTGGCAACTATAACAATATAGAATTTACCACATCACATAAACAAGGGGGCCCTTCCAGTAAAAAAAAGCAAGAAGGCTAAGAAGACACAAACCAACGAAGATTAAATTTTTTTTCCTCTAAGTTTTTACATTATGTCATCTCTATCTTGTGATAAGTGTGGAAAGAGTTTTTCCAAACCATATAGTTTAAGGAGGCATGCTTCATCATGTTTACAAAAAAAAATGTCCTTACTGCGGCAATATATTCCGCACATTGGTGAAATTCTTGAAACATATCTCCTTGTTTTGTATTAAATGTGAGGATTGCAACATAGTGTTTAACAAAAAATCCCTTTTCTTAAAACATACTTGTCAAAACACACCCCATTCATCTTCACACATTATGACAGACATTAACAAGAATTTGCTGAATAAAAAAAAATATCGTCTGTTATCGTTTCCTCTATAAGATGGCATAGTAATTACGGCATTAAATAAATCAGCCCAAAATATTTGTATAAAAAATGTTGACAATACAAAAGACCCCTTGTTATTTATACAAGAGAAACACAGCATACTTCTAATGTTGTTAAGTAAAGCTAGAGAAGAGTAACTGATTTTCAAATTATCCATCTTATTGGAATTTGGATGGACATATCACCGTACTACTGTTCACAGTAACAATACTAATCTTCTTTATATTTGACGAACCAAATGTAAAAACCGCTTATGTACGAGTATACCTTATTCATTATTTCTATTACCTTAAAAGTTTGGAAAATATATGTATTCTTGGTTCTGCGCATGTACATTTTTCATTTTCATTTATACTGGCTGAATGAGAAAAACTTGTCTCTACTTGTAAGTAGTTTCGTTTATTTCTATCTTAATTTTTTTCTGATCTTAATTAATTTTTATTTAAATCATTGGCTGATAAGCCTGGCGCCCAACTACCTGAAGATCTGGAACCCAATCAATTTTCTAAATAACCAGAAAATTTATTTTATATAAGGCAGGTTCTAATAGTGAGTACCACATTCACGCTTACGTGAAGTTTGTTGAAAAATTTTTATTAGTTGATATAGTAGAATATTTAAAGCAATTTCTGATTTAATCATATTGATGTACAGTCGGTACGATCTGAAAGAATGTCCTGAAATACGTATATAACAAAGGAAGATGAATGAGCATTGTTTGTACAATTGCCGAATTAGTTTGTTGTCCATGAGGATTCAATGCTTTTATTATTTTAATCAAATGGATTCATTCAGTGTTTCGTAGTTGAATTTCAGTCATCCTTTCGTAGTTGAACATCGAAATAATTACAAATTAAATTTTTAATAAAGATAGGTTACAGTTATATATATCCCGATATTAGGTGTGATTTAGAATGGTGTAGAAAGGTTTAAGACTGGTATGATTCCTTTGTTACGATTTCGTATTATTATAAAAAGAAACATTTATATTTGTATGGTGATTCTAATTTAGGTAGAGTTCTATCGTAAATGCTTTAATACGTGGATTACATTCACTAATATTGTATGGTCCTTCAAGTAAAATTGATTATCTATTTGATATGCTGCTTGATACGCATAAGTTAATCTGTTGGAGAAGTTCAATATTAATAATTAGGATTTGGATTTTATAAAAAAGTTATTAGCAGGTGATGTAGTTACAATAACCGCAAATACTGCGATGATAGGAAATATCAAAATCAACTTCCTATAATTATGATATCAAACTACCGTCCACCAGATTTTTTAGAATTTTTGAATCGTGTTATAGTAGTTCATGCGGATATTGCTATTTTTCAGGATACGATAGAAGGGCCGTATTACTACTACTGATGTATATGTATCTTCGTCGCCGGCTCGTTTGGATACGATAATTTTATCGTCCCCGATTCGTCCGTCGAGGTACTAAGATACATATACAAGTTTCTGTTCGTCTCACGTAGTGTAGCACGTGTTAGTGGATGTGAACAAGATCATCACAATTTTAAATTGCTTAATTCGGTGATGTATGACTGTGACAACGACACAGATCTGATAAAAACAAATTGTAAATTATATGGTAAAGTAAAATTATTGAGTGTACTTTGGATTATTGATTGTTTTGATGTACACCACGTTAAACATCTAAATATTGGGCTGTCAAAAAATGAGTAGGATAAATTGGGGGGTTATTATAATTCGAAATATAATGAGCAGAATTTGCAAAGTGGAGATTATAATTTTCCTGCTGATGTTAAGGTTAATGACTTTTCTGCAAGTGGACCTAAACTACTGGAGTATTATTACAATAATGGTCATACTAAGGATGATATACGAAAGAAGTATTTTAATATACCGAAGACGCAGGATATGGACTACAGTAGTACTAATGTGTATAAGATGAAATTTATTACGCCTCGTACGATTTAGAATTAAATGGAATTCGAAGGCTCATACGATTGATGCCACTAGTATTTTGAATGATTCTGATATTTTCGGCAAGTTTTGCAATACATTAGAAATCAATAAGCCACCTCCTTTGTTATATGTTAGGCCTTTTAACGGAGAACAGAAAAATGATCATGCAAAAGACGGTACTCAAATGATTGAATCTTATGTAACATGTAGAGTAAGAACACATTACAGGTTTATGTTTAGTGGCAGATTATATAATAAAAGTGTATAATTATTGCAGATGGAAGCTACAAGAATAAACATTTTTGAGAAATTGGAAGAGTTTTATTATTTAAAGTCCTGGCCAGCTTATTTCGTCCAAGTGGTGTTTTGCTTGAACTTAAATTATTATGCAAATAGATTGAAATTCGTATAGTTTTGCAGTATCAATAACATTGATTTGAACTTAATTATTGATATTATTGGGAGTTCAAGGTGAGTCTTGGTGCCGTTCACATCGTGTCTTAAATAGTTACGAATTTTAGTGGTTGTACCGATTGGATAATTCTGAAAATTGGTGTGCAGGTAGAGACAGTACAGTTGCTTAAGTAAGTGTTTAAAAAACTGTTTAATATCGGATAGATGATTAGAAAAAAAAAAAAAAGAATTTTTTAAATTTTAATAAAAGTTGATTAAATTTACTTAAAATTCAGGTAATTGAAGAGGTGGAAGTAACTAGTGCGCAGGCTTATAAGTGGAACTGAGGTGGAGACAGAATTGGGTGAATCAAGATAACAAATACACAAGCGAAATAAAACTATTTTTCATTCAACGAGTTTAGAAATGGATCAGGGTAAAATTACTTCATTTTTTAGAAGAAGCGACTCATTAGGATGTCTGAATTTGGAAAAATTAGCTGCAAATAAAAAGAGCACATCTAATAAACCGGGAAATCTACAGAGCCAGGTACTTCAGAAAAAGGAAGATAAAGGTGGAATTTAGCAATTAAATGTAAGTGAGTGTAAAAATAAATTTGTTAGCATACTTTCATATAACATTAGCGGCCTTTATAAGAAAAAATATGATTTGGATTTTCATAATTATGTAAAGAAATTTTGATATTTTCCTGTTTTTCGAGACATTTGTTGAAGCTGGGGATTATTGTAATTTTGAGAACTTATTTCCGGGATATGTTTTGAGGTGGGTCCCCGCTGTGAGGAGGTCTGCTTTTGGTAGAGCTTCTGGAGGTTGTCTGTATGGCATTAGAGAATGTAAACAAATGCATACACGGGCTAAATTTATCCTATAACAAATGCTTATACCCTATATATCCTAATAATAAATCCTATTAACAATTATTCAGTATACTTTATATATGTCAAAAATTAATGTAATAATCTGTGAATAATGTTTAAATTGTAGAACTCCTCTAAGGATGGCACGCTTAGTGCCGAAACGTAAGGGAAAAAAAAAATCTGTAAGACACTATACAAGTGAAAAAATAAAATCAAGCTTGGCTGAAAAAACGGTTCATTTTATCACCATCTTATAATAAAACAAATGAAGAAGTTATACAATTGAAATTGGGTAAAAATAATAACTGTTATTTAGTGCCAGTTTATCTCAAACTGCGACAATTGGGACAATGAGTTCTCGAGATTGTACAACTTAATTTTAGAGAATCCAAGGGCAGATTTTCTCCTGTGTGGGGATTTTAATGGCAGATTTGGTGACCTTCAGAATGTTTCAAAGAAACTAATTTCACAGAACCCTTTGATAAAAAAATAACAGAATTTCTAAGGACACAGAGTTGGCCGTTTTATTACAAAAATTTATTACTTTGTAGCAATTTGAATGGATACAATAATAGATTGAGATTAGCGTGTTTCTTGTACATTAATAAATTTAGTTTCAGAGGGATATCAAAGTGCATACAAATTTTGAATTATAACAATATTAGTGACCGCAATCTCACAAAATTATTAGATTTAGAACGTTATTTGACGTGCTGTGAAATAGTAACACCAACAAAATACAATAGCTACCATGTGCGCCGAAAGAAGATTGTTTACCTCAACGGACGAATTAAATATGATACTAATCACCCTGATTACAATGAGTATACCGTTGCTAATTGCCTTAATTATTTTCAAAGTATTAACGGAGAACGCTACCTCAAGTACGAAGCGAGTTTCCTTAGCCGACGTTACCAATATGAATAAAAAAATTCGAATCGCGACGGGTTAAGCCGGACCAACTAGAGTTTGGTCCGGCGTCGCGATTCAACATTTTCAGACCGGCCGAAGGCCCTTAGCGGGGACCGCTTATCAGCGCCGCCCACTGGTTCAACAAATAGTAGTGGGGGGCGCAAAGCAACACATGAAGTGTTTATCACACTTCCGCTTTATGGTTTGTTCCATTCCAGTATCAGACAAGATTTTTGTTGGTTCAGTTTATTGTATTGCTGTGCTTTGGAACGTGGAACATCAAAAAGTTGTCAAACGCATCTCCACTGCTATTTAAAATTTGAAGAACCAGTTAGATACGAACAGGTAAGGGAATTTATTTGTTTCTGTTTTGACACTGAAAATGTAAATGTGCAAGGGGTTCGTAATTCGAACAGAGTATTATCTTACATCACAAAGACCGATTTGACACCGTACTTTAATGTTGAAGTTTCAAAATTAAGCTTCGAGTTTCAGGCTTACTATTATTTGCGTGAAATGAGCGAATTTGATTACAATCATTTCTTTGTTAAAAAGCATCGTAATTGTTACTTGTATCTTACGAAATTACACAGTCAGTTGAAATATGAGTTTGTAAAAAGCTATTGTTATTTGGGACCTATTACATTGTTTGATCGTAGATGGTGTTTAGAAGTATATGAGTGGTGCCGCAATTTTGTTAGTACAAGTTATTATTACAAAAAACGGCACTTTTGTCCGCCGTCGCGATTCACCCATTAGTTTGCTATTTATATCATGTTGTTTGTAACTTATTTATTTTTTTGTTCTCCCACCCACATCAATCTTATTTGCTAATAACGTTTATTGTGTTGGACAGTAGGGTAGAAATGTTACAACTGGCGCAACCCCTTCGTCCCCCGCCTACAAAATTCGCTGGATAGGAGGGTGTTCTTCAGCCCTTCCTCAGCTCACCATAGCTAAGGCGATGGGGAGTGTGGTGTAGTGGGTATATAGCTGTCTCAACATTCCCTATATCATCATCTCTCTCACTAGCGTTAGCCCCCTGTTCATCTATAGCCCACGCTCTCTATAGTTTGTAATTATAATATAATAAAAAATAAATAAATAAATAAATATTATAAATAAAACAATAATATTTGTGTAATCAAATACAAAATTTGTCATTTAGCTGTCTTATACTCCAGTCGTTACCCTTTAAGGTCACCAGCACTATTGTATTTGTTTTTTTGTTTTTTTCTGTTTGTTTTTTTTCTTAAACATATATGTCATCTGTTTTATATATATATACGCTTCAACTACTGCACACATTCACGTACCTTAAGTAACAATCCAAGAAATAAAATAAAATAATGTATGTATGTATCTTTATTGCACATAGCAAGTATGTAAAAGTTGTAGCAAGGAGTTTGGCTTAAAAAAAAAAAAAAAAAAAAGTACTACTGATTTGAAAACAAACTGAGATATTTTACAAAATTTTAACCACTGAGATATTTTCCTTTTTAACACAGATTATCACTCCCTCACTAGCTCTGTCTTTATTAAAGCTCTTTAATTAAATTAAATTATCTATAATTTTATAAAATTAGTAAAACGTAATAATAATTTTTTTAAGTGGGGATTTCTATATAACAACAGATCACCTTAATGCTGTATTCACTTAGTGTGTACAATGGCAGATCAGTGGAATGAGATTAAAGTTAGTGAAAACTATAGGAAGTTTATTACAGCATTACCAGGCATCACTTTAGCCAACATGGATTTAGCAATGACATAAGTAGTAGGAAAAAAGGGTTCTGGCACAGGGCAAGTGAAGATCCCCACTCCACTTACCCCCATGCCCCCTCCCCCCCGCCTGGCATAGGGGATTCTGGCACAGGGGCAAGTGAAGATCCCCACTCCACTTACCCCCATGCCCCCTCCCCCCTGCACCCTCCCGTCCACCCCACCTTTCCCCCTTTCTAGACCCAAATAAAAATTTTTCTCCATGACCTTGAATCGAACCAGCAATCTCAACACTCACAGTCGGTAATCTAAACCAGTAGACCACCGCTGCTACTTGTTCATATGTAGAAAAAGATCTCTCCTATAAATTTATCGTACAGTGCCCCGTGCGTGCGTGCGTTGCGCATGCACGTTCCAAGTTAGTTGTTCGTATTTTTCTATAGAGAGAGAGAGACAGGAAGTTGAGAGAAAGAGAATCTGACGCAATTTAAGCTGATAAGAAGGTTTAATATACTATTATTGACAAAGAAATAATTAAAATTAAATTAAATAGATAAAAAAAAAAATACTAATTACTATATATCGCAGAGCAGGCTGTGTATCATTGACCCTCGAGGTCAATCTAATACGTAATTTTTATCATTATTAAAATTATAATTAAGTTAAATTTGGAAAACAGTTTTTTTAGAGCAATTGTGTATCATCCTATCCTTGACCTCGAGGTTAAAAAAAAAAATAATGTTAATCTAACATTTCTACCAGATGAGAGAGAGAGGAAGTTGAGAGACAGAGAGAAGCTGACGCAATATCCTTAACATTGAAGATTACGATGTTTTTTACATATATATATCACAGCTGTATATATCCTTGACCTCGAGGTCAATCTAATACGATAATTTAACACTATTTTAATATATTTAAAGATTGTCGTGTTTACAGCAGTTATATAACATCCTATCATTGACCTTGTTGCAAAAACAATGTTATTAACCTTAGTATATTGAACTCAATTCCCATACATATAATGCAGAATCATTTTTAAAAAAAAAGTTTTTTAGGCTGAGATTACACTCCTTAGAATTATATATAAGCCGAACCTTTTACCAATCAAACATCAGTTTTGTTACCAAGTTGTTCAGTCTGCACACACACGATACAACATGTGAGTATACATTTTTACATATCTAAAGAAA
This sequence comes from Triatoma infestans, assembly GCA_011037195.1. Classification (NCBI taxonomy): domain Eukaryota; kingdom Metazoa; phylum Arthropoda; class Insecta; order Hemiptera; family Reduviidae; genus Triatoma; species Triatoma infestans. The sequence goes on from JAAEAF010000474.1 coordinate 119,011, forward strand.
AAATAAGCTAAAAAATTATTATACAGTGGTTATTCTTAGATTTTGTTTAGTTTTTTTTATTTTTTCTCGTTTTAAGGAGTCTTTGCGAGTCTTTGAACAGAAATCTTCTTAAAAGAGGAGAGTATGTAAAACTTGAGGACTTGGAGGTAAACACCAAGTATAGAATTAAAAGATTTGAAATAGTAGAAACAAAATATGGGAGATCGTTAAAAGCCACAATAGATTTCAAAAATAAAACAAGCTTTATTTACTTACCAAAACGCACTTTGGAAAATATTAAGGAAGAAGACTTACATACTTACAAGGAAGGGGAGCTGAATCTCATTTATTTAGGGAAACAGCACGGGCATCAGTGCTTTAAATTTGTGGAAGTAGACAAAAAACGAAAGAAAAGTGGACCGTCATCAGAATCAGATATAGACTCTGAAATGTAAGTAGATGTTAATTTTTTTTAATGCTGTGAATCTTCTTCGATATTATCTAATAATGTTCGTCTATATATATATTTTCAGATCTGGTGAGGAAGAGGTGTATCCTCCATCGAAAAGAAAACCAAAAAAAGAAGAGAAGAAAAGAAGAAAAGAATTCTACAATTCAGACGAGTCTGAATGAGAAAAAAAAATTCTTTTGTAAGTACTAAATAAGTTTTTTTGGGATGAATGAATCACCACCCTTATTAATATCTAATTATATGTGCGTTAAAAGAACTTTGTATTTTACGGAAAATGGAGTAATTTGTAAGTCGTGTTCTGAGCAATTAGACATAAGTCAACTTCTCGATGTAACAAGTGTACATATATTATGCCACAGAGCTAAAACCCTGAGACCTCTAGTATGCTCATGCTGTAGTACGTCATTAACTAATTTTAGTGCTGCACAATCGTGTGACTGGTGTTTTAGCCAATTAGGTGAACTAATAGTTGATCGCGCCTTTCGTAACGGGTGGGAACTAGTATTTGAAGACAATCGTGTGACTGATATTTTACCCAATTAGATGAACTAATAGTTAATCGCGCCTTTCTTAACGGGGTATTTGAAGAATAAAAAAAACTGCTTTAGCTATGAACAGACAGCCCGACATGATTGAATGCGTTAAATGTAAAAAATTAATATCGCATAAAAATCATAAACGACATTCACGTACATGTCAAGTATATTACACTTGTAAACATTGTCAACATAAGTTTACTAATCGGTATAACGGAGTTAGACATGAATCGATATGTGGTGAGCCTCCAAACCCTAAAGTAAAATTTTGGGAACCAAAAAAAGAAAAATTAATTAGCGAAGATGTTATTGAGTATGAAACAGCTTTCAAACGTAGATTGAAATCATACTTTTTCCGTTGTAACAATTGCAATGATTTACCCCTTTTTTTAGCTAGTGTTCGCGAGAAAATTATAGCACAAATTAGACATTTACTTGATGAATATAGTGCTTTGAAAATTAATATAATGGTGGAATGTGTATTTATAAACATTCATCTAGAGGAAACTGATCGATCATTCAAAACAAAAAACAAGCCCATTTTTAAAGAGTCCAACGTTGAAGCATACATAGATGATGCGATAGCTACAATACTAACAGAGAAAGAAGAGGCTCAAATGAAAAATAGCGGATGGACTCTGAAGTCTGTAGATGGACTACGACTACGAATAAATAAGTACTCACCTCTTTCATTTAAAGGAAGCTCTTATATACCACTACCAGTCGCGATAGAAAACCGGAAAGCTTGCATAAATGTTCAAAATTACAATGATGAGGAATGTTTCAGATATTCGGTACTTTGCAAGTTTATAAACTCTAAAAATAGTCATAGAGTTAGTAAATATAAAAATATATTACATCGATATGATTTCGGTTGTATACCTTTTCCAACCCCGTTATCGGCTATATCAAAATTTGAGAAAGTGAACAATATTTCCATAAATGTGTTTGGACTTGAAGAAAATTATAACGTATACCCCTTAAAGGTTGTAAAACAAGAATTACCAGATCATAGAGATCTACTTCTCATTAATGATGATGACTCAGGCAGAATACATTATGTATATATCAAAGAATTTGACAAACTTATTCGACGCCAGTTAACAAAACATAAATGTGCTATTGCAATTTGTAAAAGGTGTTTTTCCAAATTTGATGATCAAGGAGGTGTGAGTAAAGAAAGCAAACTAAAAGAACATCAGAAATACTGTAACGAATATCAGGTAGCACGAATCGAAATGCCGCTAAAGAAACCGTATTTAAAATTTGAAAATATAGAACGTGTTTTGCGTATACCCTTTGTAATATATGCAGATTTTGAAGCTATTTTACAACCTGTCTCAGGCTGTCCAGGTAATCCTAGCAAGACTTTTACACATATTTATAACCAACATATTCCAATGAGTTTTTGCGTGTACGTGAAAGAATCGTCAGACGTGAGTAATATACCATCTTCCTTACCAAAGAAACCATATGTATACAGAGGTAAAGACGCAACATCACACTTTATGATGTATTTGCATACACTTGCCGAGGAAATAGCAAGGTTATATAATTCAAATTCACCTATGAGTCCATTAACTGAAGATGAAATTATATCTTTTGAAACTGCAACCAATTGTTATATGTGTAATCAACCATTTACAAATGACGATAACGATAAAGTACATGATCATAGTCATATATCAGGTAAATACAGGGGGGCCGTGCATAGAAGCTGTAATCTCAGACATAGAAATCCCTCATTTATACCCGTACTTCTGCACAATTTAAGCGGATACGATAGCCATTTTATTGTTAGAGAGTTAGGTTATGACGAGCAACCTATTGAGCTGATAGCTAGTAGTGGTGAAAAATATATTTCATTTTCTAAATATATAAACAAAGATATCAAACTAAGATTCTTGGACACCTATCGATTTATGTCCTCCAGTTTGGATTCATTGGTTAAAAATTTACCTTCTTTACCAGAGGTTGCAAAATTTTTTAAAGATGAACATATGACCCTGCTGTCTAGGAAAGGTGTATTTCCATATGAATATATAACCGACTGGGAAAAACTTGAAGAAACGTCCCTTCCGTCTAAGGAAATGTTTTATAGTAGGCTAAATCAATGTCATGTCAGTGATGAGGATTATGAACATGCAATTAAAGTGTGGAACACTTTTCGTTTTTTACTACACTGGGGGAATATAGTGATCATTATTTACTATTAGACGTGTTACAACTCTGTGATGTATTTGAAAATTTTCGAACTATTACGCTAAACAATCATAAACTTGACCCATGTCACTACTTTACAACACCTGGATTAACGTTCGATGCAATGCTGAAATATACAAATGTATGTTTGGAACTGATTACTGATTACAATATGATTTTATTATTAGAAAGGGGTATTAGGGGAGGCATTTGTCAAGCATCTCATAGATACGCCATTGCAAATAACGCTTACATGACTGATTATGATCCAAATAAGGAAAGTTCGTTCATAAGTTATCAAGATTGTACCAATTTGTATGGTAAAGCTATGACAATGTCCCTACCAAGCGGACGTTTCCATTGGATACCTCCAGACACTATTGACTTGGAATTGTTGAATGTTGATGATGATGATGGATACATTTTAGATGTTGATCTGGAGTACCCCACTGAACTACACAAGTTACACAATGACCTTCCATTTTTACCAGAAACAATAACAATCAATAAACAGAAAAAATTAACACCACATTTAGGGAATAGAATTAACTATGTTGTTCATTATGTAACTCTTCAACAAGCGTTAAAATATGGATTGAAATTGATCAAAATCAATCGTGTATTAAAGTTTCAGCAATCTAAATGGTTAAGTTCATATGTTCATTTTAATACTGAACTTAGAAAAAAAGCGATAAACGATTTTGAAAAAGATTTTTTTAAACTTATGAATAACGCTATTTTCGGGAAAACGATGGAAAATATACGCAAGCGCGTTAATATACAATTAGTCTCAGATGCTAAACAAATTGAAAAATTAATAGCTAGACCAGATTTTATCGATCGCACAATATTTAATGAAAATTTAGCAGCTATCCATATGGCTAAAAAATCTATAATATTTAATAAGCCGATCTTCGCAGGTATGAGCATACTTGACCTTTCTAAAACTGTTATGTTTGACTATCATTACAATGTTATGTTGCCAAAATATGGTCCAGAAAGGTTGACATTAATGTATATGGATACTGATTCCTTTGTATATTACATAAAAACGCATGATTTGTATGATGATTTGTTGAGTTTACTAGATCATATGGATACCTCAGATTATCCTCAAGATCATCCATGTTTTTCAATAAAGAATAAAAAGATTATGGGGAAATTTAAAGATGAAGTAGCAGGGAAGATAATTAGAGGTTTTGTAGCACTCAGAGCAAAAATGTATGCCATTGATATAGATGGGGTGAAAACTATAAAGAAAATAAAAGGGGTTAAAACAAATTCTGTACAGAAGGCAATCAGTTTTCAGGATTATGTTGACTGCTTGTTTTCTAATAAAGTAAAACAAACTTTAATGAGTGTCATTCAATCAAAGGCGCATAATGTATGTACAGTTGACATAAACAAAGTATCTTTATCTCCATTTGATGACAAAAGGGTGGTCCTTGCTGATGGTATTAAAACGCAGGCTATTGGATATAAAAATATTGTATAATAAAAAAAAACTTACTTGTATTTTTTTATTTTAATCTTGTATATATGGTTAATATTTGTATTAAAAAAAAGAAATAAAACATTTTATTCTGAAAAAACTTTTTTTTTATTTTCATAAGATATTACAAAAATAAAGAGTACATTATCCTCTTTTTTTTTTATTACACATTTCATTTTAATTTACTAAAAAAAAATTACTTAATCTCTGTTTCCTATACACATATTATTCAGTCTTTTATGTATATTACATGCACACACACTTCTACGCAATGTACCTTCACTAAGAATAAGACCACAATAAACGCACTCCACGCTACTACGAGTGTTCATTACAAAACCATTTAAGGCTAACGAATCTGGTGATAATTTTTCCATCTTCCAGCCCTTAAATGTTAGCGCTCGTATAGCTGCGTTAGTGAAATCTACTTGAGAATAATTATTGATCATCCATGATGCCAACCGCTTGGCAATATGAAGGGCGCAACTGAAGGATTTTCTGCTTTTCTTCGTGTGATAATTACATTTTGTAAAATTCTGTTGCACACCTACATGCTTAATAGCTGGACAGTTGAACCACTCTAAGTTATAGACTGTCTTGCCTAAGACATCTTCAAGAAATGCAGCTTTCTCTTCCCCCTTACAGAATATGTATCTATAGCTTCGAGTTTCTCGCCTGAGGACCTCTTTATATTTGATGAAGTCGATATCCCCATCAGTCCAGCTGATCCCATGCAAATTTTTGTACACCCAGCGATTAGTCAACGAATTGGGGTTGCCATAATTCGATGGCTTAAAAATAAAATGCTTCACACCTTCAGCCAAATCAGCGATACCACATTCTTTAATAAGAAAATGTTTATTATAGTCCAAGTAACCTTGAACGTCTACCACTGCGATGACGGTGCACATTGTATAAAGTTGTGTATGAGAAACTATGACTAGCTTAACTTTCCTACACTGCTACTCTTTTATTCTAATTCCCCCTTCTTATTACCCCCCTCTCTTATAATCTTCTTACTATCCCGGACAATGGAATATATTGTACCAATGTGTCATGCAAAATTAATGCATAGGCCGTTGTATTTGATTTAAACGGCTCTCTGCATTCTATTTCCAATCTAATGTCTACAGAGGATGATCTGATAGTCTCCGACTGTCGTGAACAGTCGATTACAATAATTGGGGTGAAATCTTTAAAATTATTTTTAGACATAAGAGGTTGGTTTGGTTTTCCATAATAGCTGTGTTGAAAATTTTGATACATATAGTATAGGAAACTGAAATAATTTTTAGAAAAATTAATATTTAAGTCATCATAAGGATAAACTTCTGAATTTAGGTATAGTTTAACATTAGTAATATTATTTTGATCGAATATTGTTGGATCTGCTAGTTTGTTGTCCTTTCTGTTGGTTTGAAATGCTATAATTACATATCGAGGTTTTTCCAAATTTGTAGTAGTTTTCAATGTCCAAGTATGCTTATTAGTAGTAGGTAAAACTGGATATTCAATCAAATCCCAAGACCTAAATGCCATGTGTACGGTCTTTCCTTTGTTGATAAAGTTCAAGAACTCCAGCCTTTGTTGATCAGACACTTTGACATATGGGATTCTCCATTGTACAGATTTAAGTTTAATAGATGCTTGCATATTTTCATGTGAAATTATAATACAATCATTATCACTTCTACTTCTATGCAATATTAATTCATGTTTCCCTTGCAAAATTATTCTGTTATAATCTTCAAAAAAACCCATAACTGTGTCCAACGGAATGCAGCAATCAAAATTGCCATCATCATCGGTAAGCTTAATGTGTGTTGTAGGAGGCATCCATCCAGCTATTTCCAAAGCTTTAACTTTATCACTATTAAATGATATATACCCCTTCAGTGTGCTTACAATGCCGGGGTTGCGGACGTGGTCAACCAAAACTCCATTTAACTGATACTTGATTTCATCAAACAAAAACATGAAAGCATTTCTCACCAATTTTGCAGTGGCGTCTGCAGGCGATGGTGGTGCTGCGGTTTCCAGCTGTCCTTGAATGTAGAGAAAACTCTTTGAAGGCACTGTGAAAATGTCCTGTTGTTGTACTGCGATTATGATTTCATCAGAATTGTCCAGAGACTGTGTGTACGGTTGATGCGTGTGATACTCATAGTTAATTATTCTCTCCTCGAATGTTACTCCCTCATTTACATTCAATATTTCTTCCATTGCGGCTTAACTAATAATCCTATTCCTTGTAAAAATCTAACGTTTGCAGGTGTTATTGTACGTTGGGGAGTATGTTCAATACTGTATGGTTTACTTCTAACATACCTGCTTTTATACTTTTGGAAGTCAATACCCATTTCTCTTCAAATGTAAACGTATCGTGATCACTTCTTCACGAAAATCCACTATATTGTTATCTTGATCTGTAAGAGATAGCGTAATATTGTCAATTGTCTCTCCAGTTACTGGGAAATAAATGACTGGAGACGGCTCATGCACCAACTTATAACCTGGCGGTACTGTAGGGGAAAATTCATAAATGGTATGCCCAGGTTCTCCGTTTCTGTACGAACCTGAGGCTATATTACAGTTTATAGCAACAGTATTTACACTGTGAATTTTCACTAATTCATCAGATTTGTGAAAAACCATTTTATTTAACACTTTATGTCGTGTGAATCCAAGTAGAGTACCAATTGTGTGTTCTCTGTTGAAATAAACTGGTTGGGTGCACATAAGTTCAACTTTTAAGGTGTTCACATTCCCCTTCAGTTTTAATGAATCTGGAGATCGAATACTATTTTTCAAGTAGTCTGCTAAAGCTTCAATCTCATAAGTACCCGTAGGTATTTCAATCACTTTGTCGCCATAGTGAAATTTATTATTAACATTTTCAATTACGTTCGGTATAGAGTTGTACGATTGAAAGCTTAGTAAACCAATGCTGTAATTACCTCCATCTGATAAACTAATTGGCGGAAATATATTTGCATTTAGAACGCTGGATGCACCTGTTAAGGTGAACGTATAAGACATGACTAACACCTTTCATCTTTATTACGTATTGTTATAGAGGAATTCTAAACATAAATGTCCACAGTATGGTGTATTCCATTCCTGATATCTATGCCGATTGTATGTAACGTTACAGTTTTTGAAGTAATGTAATAATTCCAATGGAGGTCTGAGATTGCCAAATGGGTCAAAATAATTGACGCAATCACCCTTTTTAATATAAGCAACCCAATGGGTTCCCATGTTCTTTGTTGAATCTAAATTTACGATAGCGCATTCATTTTTATGGGGTAATTTTGGTAAAGTATCTCGCATGTATACCCCTCTAAAATAAGGTATGTTTTTGGCGAATTTCATCAATTCTATATTTGTGAGCGCTTTGTTGGGGAGTAGTCAATCTTGTTTATTAATGTAAAGTCCATAACCTTTCTTATACGGTTTAAGGTAAAATCCTTTACCAATTTGCTGCTCTTCCATTTTCTTGTTATGTCTTCTCATCTCCTCCAAACGATCTCTCGCAGCTTGAGTATCCTTAACTGCTTTTGTTATCGCAGCTGCTCCACCAGCTAAACTCCCCAACGCAGATAGTCCTGCGAATAGGGGTACTAGAAATGGAAGAATTCCTCCAGTTCTTGGTACTGGAAGCACTCTTGGTATTTTTGAAGTTTTTTTTACCTTTTTTACATAAACTTTAGCCTTTTTTAATGCTCTCTTTGAGGCTGCACTAATTGATGATAAAGGTGATGTTACACGCGCCGCTTTTATAACATCTTTAATCCCTCTTTTTTTTTTCCTACTAACACCACCACCACCTAATTTCACTTTGGCTTTCATTGCGTTTGTAACTGCCCAAGCAGCTGCTTTTTCACCAAAAGATGCGTCACTAGCCTTTGCTCTTTGCCAAGCTTTTTCTGCAAGTATCAGATCGGCCTTATGTCTCGATTGGATATCTTTATGTTGAGAGTATGCAATATCGTGTTCTTTACACGCCTCATCCAACGGGTTGATGCCTGTATCACCACGTAGCAATCGTTCTTGCAATCTAGTTCCAGGCCCACAAAATCTATAACCCGGTATATGCACTTCAAATGGTAATTTGTTAATCACTGAATTTATAAGTCCTCTTCCAACAGTTCTTCTTTTCATTATACTGAAATTAGTTAGAACGTGAACGTATTTATATAGCTGTGCGTGTTTCTATTATTATGCGTTTGGAGGAGCAAAGTGAACGTTTACCTATTTTTTACCTACTCACTGATTCATCGTCTGCTGAACATACGACTCGGCATGGCGCATTATTACCAAATAATATACGGGCGTTGATTTGTGGAACATCAGGGTGTGGTAAAACCAATCTTATGAGTTGTTTGCTATTACAACCGAATGGACTGAAATTTGCAAACGTCTACATTTGTAGTAGGTCGCTTCAACAGGACAAGTATATATATTTAGAAAGGGTGTTCAAACTGGTGCCAGAAATAGGATTTTATACATTAAACGATACTCAACAGGTAATTACACCTGAGGAGGCTGAAACAAACTCTATTATTATTTTCGACGACATTGCGATGGATCAACAAGATATTATCAGACAATATTTCAGCATGAGCCGTCATAAGTTGATAGACTGTTTCTATTTGACCCAGAGTTATGCCCGAATACCTAAACATCTTATACGGGATAATGCTAATTTTATTATGCTTTTCCAACAGGACGATTTGAATTTGAAACACGTTTATAGTGATCACATTAGTTCACCAGACATATCATTTGATAAATTTAAACATATGTGTTACACCTGTTGGGATAAACCGCATGGATTTATTACTATAGATAAATCAAGGGATTTGATCAATGGTAGATTTCGTAAAGGTTTGGACACATTTATCTATATATAAGCTGAAAGTTATAGAAATTCCCATCAGTCTATCATGGATCCTAAGGTTGCTAAGCAACTTATTAAAACCTCTAAAATATTACGCAATAAGTTTAAAAGTATGAAACGAGGTGTGCAATTATCGGAAGAGGAACTAGAAAAGAGTTTTAAACCCATTACTAAACCACTTCAGGAGCTGGTTCGACAGAAAACAGAAACTCCATCAATCAAAGAAGAAAAGTTGTCACCTTCAGTAGTTGTAAAAAAAGAGGCTTTTACAACAATGGAATCAGAGCCTCATACATATACCCCAAAGCAAAAGACACATACTTTCCCAATTAAACAAGAAGAGACATTTGAAGATATAGAAGAGCAGAGTTCTCCTTTAAAGCAGATACAAAAGCTTGATAAGGAAATATTACAACAAAGTTTGCAAGAAGAAGAAAGGATTGGCCCTCTGATCCAACCTTATTTATTCAAAATAATGACTTCAAAAACTAGTGATATGGATACTAAGTATGGCATTCAAGTTCTACCTGATGGCGGTATGACGATAGGAAATGCAACTGTAACTATAGATGGAAATGATATTAATGTAGACGATAAGTGGTTTCAAGGTACGTCAGGTCTCTATCAATTATTGTTCCTTAAACAACCTACACATTATTCACAAGAGGATTTGGAGAACTATAGACAAATTTTGGAAATAAGTAATGCTCATAAACAACACTTTAGTGAAGGGAAAAAAAGCACCAAAGGTTGGAAATATAGAAATATAATTGCACCTATGTTTTCTAAATCCTTTTCCTATGTATTACCGGAGACTTTGTTTACTCCACCACCACCACCAACATCACTTCCTTCAACTCAAGCTACAAAAAGATATCCGACAAGGTCGAAACAAACTTCTGGGACAGGTATGCGAGAGGGGCAAAGTATTTATGAATACTGGGACGATCCAAATGAATTAGTGGATCGCCTACGACTTCTTTATGCATCTATAAGTGCTGGTCATACTGGGCATGAAAACGAAGTTCAATCTATTATAGAAGAATTGAGAGAAGCTAATATAATTTATTGAAGTTATGAAGAAAACAGTTAGTTATTGTTTTGCCAGCCAGCAAACATGACTATAGATAAGTTTGGTAGACCGTTGATAAAAAAGGCGTGGGGTGATGATAAGGAGCATATCAACCTTAAAGAGAAAAGGCTAACTGGAATTCGTGATCCAACACATCCATCTGACGCTGTGAATAGGAGATATTTGGAAGAACGGTATGTATCTCATACCCAATTAACTGAAAAGGGATATATCGACAAAAATCATCTTTATAATGTGTATGAACCATCACGAGTGGACAGCGCAAATAAATATGTGCATGATTTATTTGTGGTAATAGCAAATAGAATAGATTTACTGCAACCAAACACTCCCATTACTGCCTCTTTACTTAAAACAATTTTTAATGAACGTTTAGTATAACAATGTCTATCAAAGAGGCAATAGTCAACGAGCTTCATAAACCGGCGCGTGTGCGTTATCCTCGACGACGTATTCTTCTTAAGGGCATAGACGATCTGTGGCAGCTGGATTTGATTGAAATGATTCCATATGCACGTGAAAATAACGGCTATAAGTATATATTGACCGTGATTGATTGTTTTTCAAAGTATGCTTGGGTGAAACCTGTAAAATCGAAAACTGGACAGGATGTTGCTAAAGCAATGGAAACAATTTTTAAATCAAGTGGAAGAGTGCCTAATAATATTCAAACAGATAATGGGAAGGAATTCTATAATGCTATATTCAACAAGCTCATGAAGCTGTACAACATTAATCATTACAGCACCTATAGCCAGATTAAAAGTTCTATTGTAGAACGATTTAATAGAACGTTTAAATCTATGTTGTATCGCCGATTTAGTTTACAAGGTAGTTATAAATATATAAAACAATTGTCAGATTTAATACAGAACTACAACAATAAAGTGCATCGTACAATTGGAATGAAACCTTCAGAAGTGAACAAAAATAATGAATCATCTATTTTGACTACAGTGTATTCCGCCATAGATGGGCGGCGAAAAGAAAAACAACGTTTTAAGGAAGGAGACTATGTACGCATTTCGAAGAATAGAACTGTGTTCGACAAAGGATATACGCCCAATTGGTCAGCTGAGATATTTAAAATTAAAACAGTTCGTAAAACTACGCCATACACTTATCTATTACAAGATATGACAGGTCAGCTTATTCAGGGGGCATTTTATAATGAGGAATTGCAGAAAGCAAGATATAAAAATGTCTATCTAGTAGAAAAAATAAAAAAACGAAAAGATAATAAAGTGCTTGTGCAGTGGTTGGGATTTTCCAAACCATCATGGATAAATAAAAACAATTTAATTAATTAATAAAGGATTTTTTTTTTAATTAACTAGTAGTTTTTTTTCCCCCTTTTTTTCCCCATATGCTATATAAAAAGCTGATTGCATCTAAGAAAAAAATACAGTCATTATTGTGAACAAGCTTTTGACATAATGTTTTATTTAATTTATTTGTGTTATTTAATCATTAACCAAGTACTGGCGTATGATAACTTAACGATTCGTTATCTACAAACATACGGTTATTTAACTGAAAATGAAAACTCTTCAGCTGCGGTGAATAGTGCATTAAAGGTATTTCAGACATTACATTCTTTACCAGCAGATGGCTATGAAAATGCAGCAACCGTAAGTTTACTTAACAAACCTAGATGTGGTGTTGAAGATAATTTTCTACCGCAGATGATTGACATTAGTAAAAATAAATGGAATAATCTTACTCTAACATGGACAATTTACCCGATTAAATATTTTGCCATAGCTGAACAAGCGTTTTCCATTTGGTCCAAACATTCTGGATTACGTTTCATACATAATCAAAATATGCCTAATATTACTATCTCATTTGGTAATAAAAAACATCTCTGCATCACAAACCGGTTGGCATTTTGTTATTACACTTTTGATGGTTTAGGCGGTGTGTTGGCTCATGCTGAATTTCCCAGCCCCAACCGGAAACAAGTGGAAATACATATAGATGAAGAGGAAGACTGGCATGTTACTTTATCATCATTGCCTCTCCCATCAACTACATCACTTCACATAGTTTTGATTCATGAAATTGGACACGCTTTAGGATTGCAACATACAACAAATAGTGAATCTTTCATGAACCCATACTATTTTTTCCCAGCAAATGTTACAAACATTACTAATATTGACCTTTTTACTCCAGAAATTAATGCAATACAACTGCTGTATGGACCGCCGACACCACCCACTCCATTTTCTCCAACAACAGACAAACCTTCTAGTAGTGGTGTACCACTAAATGCAGATATTTGTCGTTTTAAAAAAAATATTGACAATTATTTAGTGATTAATAAGCGAGTATTTATTTTTTACAATAAATTAGTGTGGGAATGTACCTCTCCAGTTACACATTAGAACAACTAGTGATTTAAAATTCCCTATACCAATTACCAGATGGTTGACCTTTTTACCAACCACTTTTGTTAAAGTTGATGCAATCTATCAAAGACCGAATAATGAGTTGGTTTTATTTAGTGATGGGCAGATATATATTATAGATTATCCAAGTTTACAATTGATTTTACAAATGGATTACAGTAAACTTTTATCAACTATATCGAGTAATAAAGTTAATGGTGTTTTTACCTCCCATACAGGTAATACTTTTATTATTTACGACAATTTTTATGTTAATAAAATTGATGAGTGTACGTTCAAAAGTGAATATATTGGAGATGTGGCAAATGTATTCCCAGGCATTCCTCGCAATGTTAGCAGTGTGATTAAATATACTGATGGGCGTTTATATTTTAAAGCAAACGATATTTTTTATATTTTTAATGAATTTTTAGACTCTACTGATGGTACACTAAGTGACTCATTATCTTTATTTAATATTGAATGTGAAAAAAGTGAGATATTGCAAGAAATATATGCAATGGTTAAAAAATTGTGGTTGAAGGGTGGTAGTAATGCTCAACATGAAACGTTTGAGTTATAAGAAATATGTAAAAAAAAAAATTTGTTTAGATTTTCCTTCTTTTTTTTTTTAATGTATATATGTAAAGGGAGATAAAATAAAACTTTTTTTTTAAATATTTTTTTTTATTTTTTTTCCTTATAAAAAATATAATTCAAACAAACAAAAATTACGTAAGTTACAGCTACTTTTCACTATATGATGTATGATTAAGTTTTTTTATATAATTTAATTGATTGAGTACATCTTCGTATAAACTTGTTAGTTTGAAGTATTCATTGCGTAGCAAAGTAATCTTTGGAGCTGGATAATTCAGGATTGCTTCTAGCCATGATGGTTTACCTCGGAATACAATAACTTTGTGAACAACTTTTTCACAAGTGATGGTTGAATGTTGTAGATTAATTTCACCGGATGTTGCTGGTTCTTGGTTTTTTTTCTTTTTGAAGTAAGTATTGCATAATTCAGCGTTACAATTAAACGTTAACCAGTCTTCTTCACTCAAATAGATGACGTCATTTTTACCCGCTTTTAATGCTACGAGCGGTATCCTACCTTCCTGTGAGAGCCCAGTTATAAGTTGTTTAGTTCTGTTGCTGTTTAGAGAGAATGTTGTAGTTAATTGCATACCTAGATCACTTGGCATGATGATGATGATGATGATGATGTTAGTTCACTATCACAATTCACACTGAAAATGTGTAACAACTTTGTTCCCCTCTCTAATCCTTTTCGAACTTACCCCCTCCTCTCCTGAAAAATAGCGTTCAATCTCAAACATTAAAGCATCTATAATACAACATTTACACGTATCAGGTCCACAACATTGTTTTGGGTTAGACCATACACATTGCATATAATGCCCATTAGACGCTCGTTCTGTATATTCTTTTGCATATTCTTCTAATTGCGTCATCTTTTCCGCTATGGCTAAAGCTAATTTGATATCATTAAATATACACTTAGCAGCATTAAATTTAGTAATAAACTGGTTATATCCGTCGCTAGTAAGAATTTTCCGCCAACAATCTGCCATCGTTCACGCACTGAACTATACTAAGCCATTTTCCTACATCTTTTTACAAAAGTATAACCAGCTGTAAACAAAATGTAGAAGGCAGTACTCAACAAGACGGTTCTGACATAACATCGCCTCCTATCATAGGTAAGTTAGCAGATCTCCGTATTAGGGGGAAACAATTTTTTTTTAATTTAAGTCTTTTTTTAATAAAATTTAATTTTTTTTTGTAATCTCATTATCAGCTTAAAATAAGATTAGTTAAGATATTACGTCAGATTATATATAATAATGATAAAAATTATCGTATTAGGTTGACCTCGAGGGTCAATGATACACAGCCTGCTCTGTGATATATGTATGTAAAAATATTGTAATTAGTTTTTTTTTGTAGACCTTCTTATCATATAAGTAAAATTTCAAGGTTGCGTTGCTATTCAACTACCAGTTTCGACTACTATTCCAAGGTCACTTCTATCTCAAGATATTGCGTCAGATTCTCTTTCTCTCAACTTCCTGTCTGTCTCTCTCTCTATAGAAAAATACGAACAACTAACTTGGAACGTGCATGCGCAACGCACGGGGCACTGTACGATAAATTTATAGGAGAGATCTTTTTCTACATATGAACAAGTAGCAGCGGTGGTCTACTGGTTTAGATTACCGACTGTGAGTGTTGAGATTGCTGGTTCGATTCAAGGTCATGGAGAAAAATTTTTATTTGGGTCTAGAAAGGGGGGTGGGGAGGGTGCAGGGGGGGGCATGGGGTAAGTGGAGTGGGGATCTTCACTTGCCCCTGTGCAGAATCCCCTATGCCAGGCGGGGGGAGGGGGCATGGGGGTAAGTGGAGTGGGGATCTTCACTTGCCCCTGTGCCAGAATCCCCTTTTTTCCATACTACTGACATATATCGATATAGATTCTAACTTGAAAGAATTAGAAGAACTATCAAGATCTTTTTTTTATAAAAACCACTAACGGACACTATGAAAACTGCGAATGGTGTAATCCCAAAATTGCGATGAAAGCTGATACCTGTGTGTGTGACAGAATAGGTTGGATATCGCACTATGTTCATTGCGCCTTAAACTATTTGTTCGTTGAAACTATTTGTTCGATGTAATAGCATCTTTTAGATAACTTATTTTCTCAGTCGTGAACATGTCTACTTACATTGGATTACAACTTACAACAAGTTTCTCTTTGAATACTAGCAACACTAAGCTAGTGGTGCTAGGTTTGTCAGAATTAGGTGAACCTTTGATAGCTTTGAAATCACAAAAGAAGAGTGATCTTATCTATCTGACTGAAGAAGAATGGAATATGCTGCAAAATAGTAAGAAAATTTGTAATAATTTCTTTAGCAAGAAAAACAAACTCTCTACTAGTGAAATTCAATTGCTGAATTCAACAATATTCTTTGAAAAATTTTCTAGAAAAAGTATGGTGATTCAAGGAAAAGCATCTTGGCTCGAAGAACTTCTGAAATATAATCCTCCTAAGTTCAGTTTATTTAGAAATGAATTTATCAAGTTAATGAGTTTATTCGAAAATATTAACAGACAATTTAGTTTTCTAAATAATCTATGTAAACCACTAGTTTTAAATTTTTATAAAGAAAATGTAACAAGTGATAAATAAATATAATTTTATAAACAATTGAATGTTTATTTTTTTATTGCATTTATCCAAGAAGGTTTATTTTACTTTATTTATCTGGAATCAATTCTTTATACATTTTATGGTACATGTTGCATGTGACATGCAAATACGTGTGTATATCATCAGACTACTCTACGTGGGACTAAACTTCATTTTTTACTATTTTCTTCTCCAAGTAGTAAAGGAAGAAATGTGTAGGTTTTATCAAAGTAATTTGCATATATTCTTCTACATGACAAATAAGAAGAAATGAGTAGGTTTTATCAAAATAATTATCGTTGTATATACTTTCCTTCACCATGGTCAGCACACTCACTTATAGTGTAAACAAAAAACAAAACAAGTACTAAGATTTCTAGCTCTGAATGTAAGACTATAGAAAAGATATATAAACAGTGAATTTACTCTTGCTAGTTATTACTATTAAGTTTTGTTCTATTTGGTAAGAAACGGGGGTCGCTGTGGGTTTAGAAATGTATATATAGAGTGAAATATATCTTGCTAGTTAAGTTTTGCTTTATCAGCTAGAGAAGGCTTACCCAACACACAACAGTGAGTAACATTTAATGATTTGTACGTTTTTTTTTTGTTTATTTATATTTAATTGCTATGAAAAACTGATCTAAATATTATCCTATACTTTTCTTATTTATTATTTATAGATGTCCGATTTTAAAGAAGTTTTAAATAAAGTAGGCAGTTACAAAACAGAATATAAATCTATTAGAGACCTTGAGGAACATAAAATCTATTATATAAAATATTTTGAGAAAACAAACACTAAGTACGGGCCAGCCGTTAAGGTAACTTTGCAGACAGATAGCACTAATCATTTTTATAAATGTTACTTGCCAAAAGTGTTCAATGATGTTATTGAAGATGAACTTATAACTAACTATAAAGAGTTAAGCGTTGGACTTATTTATAAAGGGTTAAACCCGGATAAATCTTTCAAGATAGAATTTATTTAAATTTTTTAGACTGCACTTTAAAAAATAATTGCTAAATAATAGTTTATTAACATGCCTGTACTTAACAAAGGGTTAAACCCGGATAAATCTTTCAAGATAGAATTTATTTAAATTTTTTAGACTGCACTTTAAAAAATAATTGCTAAATAATAGTTTATTAACATGCCTGTACTTAACAGTAATCTCAGTAGTCAACTTGATGAAGTACCGTACACTAGGTACATTTGTATTCGATCATCATATATAACAACAACTTATTCCACTGTAAGCCATAATTATGACATAGATAATTTATTCGAGGATGAGTCAATCCAATTCTGTTTGGAGTGTGCTCTTCTTGTAATTGATCAGAATCTTTTACCGGGAAGGAACGTTGTGTTCTGTAAAGAGCACAAAGTAATTTTACGAAGAAATAAAGATCTGCACAGGGAGAAAAACAAGTGTTTTAATTGTTTAAAACATTTATTTGAATACCAACCTGTTGTACGTTGTAATAGTTGCGCTAAGGCGATTCGACATTTCTATTGGACACCAATTTAATAAAATATGGACAATTTAACTTGTAGAAATTGTGGACAGCGCTTTTCTATAACAGCGAATAAGAAACAACATCAAATTACTTGTAAAGAACAGTTTGCTGGAATCTGTTCAAAATGTGGACACCATTTTTACAATTTACACAATTTATTAAGACATGAAGAATTCTGTATGAGTGAACCTCCTATAAAGAAAAGAAAACTAGAACCTAAAGTAGGAGAACTTCTAGCTCAACTAGAGGATGATGAGGGACTTCTCCTGTATGAAACAGGATTTGGTAATCGCTTAAAGTCATTTTTTATTCGCAGTGATAATAACTTTGATCTTCCACAGTTTCTTTCCTCAGTAAAAGATAAACTTATTTATCTCTTACAAAGAGAAACTCAAGAGCATAATGCAATTAAATTAAATTTATTTGTAGACTGTGTTTTAATAAATCAGTTAGGAGAGATTCTAGAAGCAGCAGTTAAAACAAAAAATACACAAGTCTTTCAGGAGTCAAATATTTCAGAGATACTCGATAAAGCTTTTCTGAAATTGGAAAAAGAATTGCAAGAAAGTCAATTAAAAAACAGTGGTTGGACATTATTAGCAATAGACGGTATTAGAACAAAAATAAATAAACATAATCCTCTTCGAGGAAGTACTTACATACCATTACCACCTAAAATAGCTAGTAGAAAAGCATGTATTAATGTGAAGAACTATGACAATAAATGCTTTCAATATTCTATTCTTGCCAAATTCGTCACAAAAGATGCACAGAGAGTGAGTAAATACAACAGTCTACTGGATAAGTATAATTTTTCTTGCATTTCTTTTCCTACTCCACTTCATCAGATAAAAAAAGTTGAAAAATTTAACAATATTTCAATAAATGTCTTTGGAATAGATAATATCAGCAAGTACATCCTTTGAAAGTAAATAAAAATCCACTAAATGACCATAGAGACTTGTTATTAATTAATAATGATAAAGGTACACAGCACTATGTTTACATACAGAATTTTGAACGTCTTGTTCATAATCAATTATCAAGTAATCGTAGAAGTATAATTATTTGCAAGCGTTGCTTTACACACGTTTATGTACATAATAGAGGAGAAGAAAGAATGGCCAAACACATGGAACTTTGTAATAAAAATAAACCAGCAAAAATAGAATTACCCACAGATAAAACCCATGTAAAATTTGAGAATGTAGAACGAGGAATACGTATTAATTTCGTTATTTATGCGGATTTTGAATCAATACTTCATCCTATAAAGAAAGAAGATGCTATCAAGAAAAATGTCTCTACTCCTTTTCAGAAACATGAAGCTATGAGTTTTTGTGCTTATATCAAACACACGGATGATATGAAAGAAATCTGTAATAATCTCCCAAAAAAACCTTATATATATAGGGGAAAAAATGCACCAGCAGAATTTATGAAATTTATCAAGAGCATAGCTGAAGAAGTAACAAAAATTTATTCTTTAAAAACTCCCATGATTACTTTGAGTGAAAATGAGAAATGTGAATTCAAAGCTGCAACAATTTGTTATATGTGCAATCAATTATTTAGCGAAAATGATAGGAAAGTACGCGATCATTTTCACATTACCGGGAAATTCAGAGGTGCTGCTCATAATAACTGTAACTTAAGATACAAGGTACCAACAGTATTACCCGTTCTAATTCACAATTTAAGTGGCTACGATTCTCACTATATTGTAAAAGAGCTTGGTTACGATAAGAAAAGAATACATGTAATACCTCATACTGAAGAAAAATACATTCATTTTCTGTAACAATTAATGAAAAACTTACTGTTCGATTTTTGGACACATTCAGATTTTGGAGCACATGCCCACTAGTTTAGATAATTTAGTAAAAAACTTACCACAATTGATTGAGGTAAACAAATTTTATAATTCTAATCAACTTAAACTTGTAACTAGAAAGGGTGTGTTCCCATATGATTATGTCACATCCTGGGATAAATTAGAAACTGCACATTTACCATTAAAAGGAGATTTTTACAACAGACTTACCAGAACCAGAAGAATTTAAAGAGTTGTATGTACTTTATTTGAATTTATACCTCTCCGTAATCTATAAAACCGGTGACGATAATAGGTCCGAGGAAACCGGCGACGACGGTATAAAAAAGGCATCCTCAGTAGTAGTAATACACGAATCTTCGGTTACCTGCAACCAAAAAGAATGGGCATAAACCACCTTTACCCGATTATGGAATTCCGCTGATGTATCAGGAGGATAGTTTGACACCATTATTATAGGATATTCATTTTTGTACCTTTTGTTATCACAATACTTCCGATTCAAAGTAACATAGTCACCAGCAAGTAATTTCTTCAGAAAATCAAAGTCCCAATTATGAACATTAAATTCCTCAAAGACTATGCACCGGTGACTACAGTTAAACAAATCAAATGGAAAATTTAACTTTAAGCTAGGGGCATAAAACACCAAATCGCCTAGTCCATAAACAAGCTGTTTAACTAAGGTACTTTTCCCAACATTAGAATTTATACCTCGCATACATGGGAATACAACGGAAAGAAATTTAACTAAACTATATGCCTTATACCAGGATTGTTTAAGGAAAAAAACATATACAATTAGGTACGAATCGTATAATGTAAAAGATAAAAAAGCGCAAAATATTGGTGGACTTAAATATAATTTGCCTCCTGTAATTAGCATGTCAAAAATTTATACATTAGACCATGAATGTAAATATAAATTAAGACAGATAGGTCTTACTGAAATTTTAGGTGTTGATAGGATGCTATTTGCCAATGAATTTAATAACTAAGCACAAAATGCTATTAGAGGAGGCAAAGAAAACGTGGCCATATGGTGGGGAGACTCCACCGAGGTTAATAAGAGATCTTGTACTGTTAAACTTAAACTTATTTTGTTCAGTGCTCTTATATTGTATTAGTTTAGAGAAAGGACAGACAGGAAGGCAAAGTGAGTACCATATACATTGCTATGTAGAATTTACTGCAAAATTGCTATTGTCTGAGATTTCAGAATATTTTAGAGCAGTATTTAATTGTAGTAGTTTAGATGTACAGAAGTGTAGGTCTCGGAGAAATGTATTAAAATACATTACTAAGGAAGATGAAGAATATTTAACAAATTGCCGCATTTCAGAGTTGTCGTTACGTGCACAGTGTTTTTATTATTTCAAAAATATGGCGAGTTTCAGTTTTCTCATCCATTCAGACGAAGATTACCAGGTCTGTGAAACCCCAGTGTGCTATTTATGAGACAATTACTACTTTAATTTTTATCGCGGAAAAGGTAAGTATACTTCGCTGTTTTTTGTTTGTTTTTGGTTAGGTTACTTTACAATATCTTAACAATTTAGATTTTTTAAATTTTTATTAGGTTTATCATGGCTTCCGATGGCAGCGATGTTTATTGCACAGTTGATGGACAACCTTGGTCAGTGGAACGCCTACGAAAAGCGATTTTAGAACCTGAAAATGAAATAGATTGTAGTTCAGATGATGACAACGGCAGTTTAAATGATGAGGACAATGTAGAATTAGAAGAACACTGTTCCAGTAGTGAACAGAGTGCAGAGGATTCCCAAGACGTACAGGACAATATAAGAATTTCAGCATCCCTTAAAGGCAAAAATGGCCACAAATGGAGCACTGAAATTCCCCAGAAACGCGGCAGCGTCCAGTCCAAAAATATTGTTTCACATCTTCCTGGTCCGAAAGGTAGGGGTTTGGATGGGAAAACACCGTTACAGGCTTGGTCGGTATTATTTACCGACAGTCTCTTAAACAAAATCATTATCCATACAAATGAGGAAATTGGTATGAGGACTGTCCACAGTAACTTTGCGCCAAACCTATCAATCTCTGACCAACCTCCTGGAATTGAAAGCGCTAATTGGACTATTGTATTTGTATGGTATAAGTAAATCGGCTCACGTGAACTGTGAAGAAATGTGGTGTAAAAAATAGGGTTCTTCAATTTTTAGAGCAACCATGCCCTTAAACAGATTTAGATTTCTGTGCACTTGCGTACGTTTTGACGATAAAGCTACTCGTGTATCAAGAAAGAAGCAGGATAAGTTTGCTCCCATCAGGTAACTGTGGGATGATTTCATTGCTAACTGCACTGCAGTTTATACACCATTTCAATATTGCACGATAGATGAGCAGTTGCTTAACTTTCGTGGTTCTTGCCCTTTCCGAGTTTATTTAGCATCCAAGCCAGACAAATATGGATTAAAAATCTTTATGCTAAATGGCAGCAGGACGTGGTATATGGTTAACGCCATATCTTACGCGGGGATTAAAACCTGAATCCGCTATCAGGCCCGCCCAGAACAACTACAGAGCGACAATTGACATCGGAAGTGTTTATCACACTTCCGCTTGATGGTTTGTTCTATAAAAATATAAAATGTGACTTTAGTCAGTTCTTTTCATAACGTCTTACTGTTCTGTTGTGGGTTAGAAAGAGGTGATTCGACAACTTGTTTAACACATCTACACTGTTATTTGAAGTTTGCAGAAAAAGTAAAATATAACCAGGTAAGAGAGCATGTTACAGCAGTTTTTGATACAGATAATGTTAATGTACAAGGAGTAAGAAATAGTAAGAGTTCTAAGTTATATCACTAAAGAGGATTTGGGCCCGTATTACAATGTTCCGGTTAGTAATTTGTATTTTGAGTATCAGAGTTATTATTATTTAAAATCTATGCCGGTATTCGATTACAATCATCCATTCATTAAAAAACATAGAAATTGTTATTTATACTTAACAAAGCTTCATAGTCAGTTAAAATTAGAATTTTGTTCAAGTTACTGTTATTTGGGTCCTATTGTATTGTTTGATAATTTTTGGTGTTTGAAAATGTATGAGTGGTATAGAAACTTTGTATCAACTTCTTACTATTGCTTCTTACTAAAAAAAACATTGCTATGTATATGGAGATAGTAATATTGGTAAAACATATTTTACTAAGCTAATTACTAGTCATCTTGGAAATAGAGTGTACTATGTGTCAGACGAAAAGCCTTTGTTTGATATTCAAAAGGAGCATAAAATTATTATATTCGAAGAATTTGATATACGTAAATATAACTTAAAATGGTTAAAACAATTGCTTGCTGGTGATGTTTGTTATATACAGAGAAAATACGCAGACGAACGTGTTTACGTCAACACTGTACCTATTATTATTATCTCCAATTACGCTCCTATTAATGATTGTGCTTTTTTGAATCGTTTAGAAGTTATACATGCAAATACTTATTTACAGGGTATAGAAGACGCTTCTTCACAAGAGGTCACGTACATTCGTTATAGACGAAGATACTACTGACAGTGAATAATGTACTACAGACGAAGATACAAACGTTACTACAGACGAATTTCTCGACAATATTTTGGTACATGGTCTTACAATAAATGCCTTTATTTTACACACAAATTTACTAAAGTAGGTTCCATGCTTAGCATTGCTGGGTTTGGTGTTAACTACGAAGAATATCAAAATTTAATATATCCGTATGGAGCACCAGCTAATTTGAAAGCAGATCCAAATGATTGGGGATTAAATCCCGAGATTAAAATGATTTTAGCAAGATACAGAATTTAAATTGTATAAAGTAACTCAGGTTATTTCTCATATAAATCCTTTTACTATAAGATATGTTAAACCCCGTTTTACTATAGATATAAGTAAAACCTGAAGCGAACGAGAGTGTATCTTATTATATTGTTAGAAAATTTTCGGAGGAAAGGAATGTAACTGTTGACAACTGGTTTTCTTCGATTCCATTATTTGATAAAATTTTAGAAACTTATGGTTTAACAATGGTTGGTACACTTCGCAAAAATAAGCGCGAAATTCCTCCGTCGTTTCTTATGGGCAAAGACGTAGGCAGCAGTCGCTTCGCTTTTGACGCTACAAAAATGTTAATGCCATATGTCCCCCCAAAAAAATAAAACTGTTCTGGTACTGTCTAGCATGCATTATAACAATAATATTGATTCGAAGACAAATAAACCAGAACTAATTATGTTTTATAATGACTCCAAGGGAGGGACAAACACTTTTGATAAATTATGCCATTCATATACAACAGCTAGAACCACAAGGAGGTGGCCAATGCGAGTGCTCTACGGGATGCTTGATCAAAGTGCCATCAATGCGATGGTTCTCTTCAAGTGCAATATTAGTGAAGACAAATCTTCGCCGCGCCAATTTTTGTCGAATTTGTCATGGAGTTTTATTGAACCATTTTTAAAAAAAAGGTTACAAAATCAAACCCTAAGAAGAGGTTTAAGAGTACTAATAAGGGAAATTGTTGGTGATGATGCGAGTGGCTCTGAAAAAAGAGAACCAACCCCCCCGAGAAAAGCTAGGTGTTTCTTCTGCCCTAGAATGAACGATGGGAAAACAAAGCTGTTTTGCTTACATTGTATGAGGCCTATGTGTGACGAACACAGAGCGAAGGTGTGCGAGGACTGCCTACTTTACAGCTCGGCTAAGGCAGACTATTAAAAATTTGGTTGAGGAATTTTTTTTTGTTTTCTAATATAATATAGGAATTTTTATTTACTACTTTATTTACAACGCGTTTAAATTTTACTATAAAAAACAAACTCCATTTTTTAAAAAAATTTTATTCCTAGATTTTGTTTTAATGATAGTTATTTTTTATAAATTACTAATAAATTGCTTAATTTGTTTTTGTTCTTCTTTAACACATTCAGTTATTTAAAAAAAAATATGTTACAAACATTATTTATGGTTTTATATATTATTGAGATCTATATAAAAAGTGGGGTCCGACATACCCCTGTCGTGTAGTTTATGTATCTTCTAAAACAGTATGCCATTTGAAGGTTAAAAAGGATTGGTTTAGCTGATTATTTAGGAATATCAAATTTTTATATTCTTCAACGAATTTAATCATGAACAAAATATTTATACAATAATAAGTGGTTATTATTTTAATAAAAGGCGCGAAGCGCCCTTAATCTGGTGTACATCTTCTTTCTAAACTTTGTTATTGGTGGGGAGTTGTCTTATAAAGCACCCGTATGCGGTATACTAGTAAGAGAGTGTTCAGTTTGGTTGTGTGTTACACCCTGATTTGAAGTTTTTCACACACAAAAATTTTTTTTAATTTAAACATTAATAGTTTTTAATATTTGAATTATTATGTATCTCCAGTAAGCGGATTAAAAGTCATTAATGGACATATAGACGTATTTCCAATAAGTATTCAGCTTGAGATAAGCAGTAGTAGGGGGACCACAGCTAGACATCCCCACTACTCCGTTATACCACGTAGCAGTTAGTCACACCAGCTATAAGTTTCTTTTTATAATGTTTACAACAAATTAAATACAACTGGATAATAACACAAATGATAATATAATAAAATACTATAAACAATATACATTAGCCAAAAAAAGTGTGGAAACACTTGCATAAAATTGACACTTATTCTTCTCCTGTCTAAAATAAGTTTTATTTTCCAGCAAAATATTATTAAATTACAAAAAAAATAGCGATTTTTTTTTAAACAAAATATCACATTATATATCAACAATAGTTTCAAAAAAATAACAATGCAAATATTAACAGGTCGTACTGAGTAGCGTAAAACAATAACAATAGATTAAAAGCCTCACTATTTGCTACTATGAATAAGAAAGTTATCACATTCAGTCAGTGAGTAGCTTTTATAATGAAACTGTCCAGAGCCCATTAGTGAACTAATTGTTTCGTTGAGAAATCAAGGTAGGTAAAAGTCTACGTGAAATTGGAAGGATTGTAAATAAAAATCCTGGGTAGGTACAGTTTTAAAAATACTACTAAGATATATATAATGAATTAGGTTGTGCACCCAGTGGAGCACGTAGCGCGCGGCCTCCAAAACTTAAATCATTTTATGTACATAAATGTGAAATAAATATTAAAAATTATCCGTGATGAACCACCCACAAGCAATCAGATATATGTATAAATATTAACGTTAATTTATGTTTCCAGACTTATTTGGCATTTTTTTTTTCAACATTTTTTGAAACTATTGTTGACATACATTACTATGTATAACGCTGTGTTCATGTTAAAATAAAAGTTTTATCTAGCTGTTGTGTAAAATTAGAGTACTTTTTTCTGGAAAATAACATATCTTAAACATGAGAAGAATATTTGTCAAATTTTCATAAATGTTTCCCGACTCTTTTTTGCCAAGTGTGTAGATATTACAAATTGGAATACTATAGTTTTAAGTAATTCAAAAAGGAAATTTTTACCCTGAAGAAAGCAATAAATTTGCCGAAACGTTGGTGAAAATTTGATTTAAACGATTTTTTTTTTTTTGTGTACGGACTTCAACATCCATTTTACAAAATCCTATACCGCGGTCATGACGAACACCAAAACATTATCTAACATATTAATTTCTAAATACTGTTAAATATCTTTAATATTTTACATAATATGTAACTTCAAATATTACAACATACCATTCAATAATCCTTTGCTAATACATTTTTATCCAAAATTAAGTAATTAATACAAATTATAAAGATTAAAATTACAATTACTTTAATAATATTAAGGCAATATTGAAAAAGCAAATGAAATTTCCGAAGCTAACCACATTTTGTACAACTGGCAACACTGGAAAGAATCAACATGCTAATCAGTCCAGTGTTGCTAGTATATACGGAAAATTTAAACTATATAACAATCAACCACAAAAACAAACAAACATTCCATATTGTTGTTGAATTAATTTCATGTGGCTATTTTTTTTTTTTATGTTGAATGGCTGATTAATCTTTTTTCCTAACACGGCTAGAAATTAATATTTTTCACAGAATTTGTTTTAGCTAAACAAGACTTACCTAGAATGTTCAATTTTATATTATCTTCGAAGAAATTAAATTAATTCACCTCGGTATTGGTGAATTAGATAAACCGATAGTATTGGGAATCCCAGGGAATTATAGGATACTTTTCAGTCATAAATTTACGATCTAAAAAAAAAATATCTTTTTTTTTTGCAGCAAAATACAGGTCAAAATTCGAACTAGAAAATCGTAAGTTGGGCTTTTTGCCATAAAATATGCGTTTTTTTATGTCATTGTTATTCTTTTTGTTTGTATGATCATTGTTACGTCTAGTGTTGGCTCATTTTCGAAATTTGGAATCACAATATCTCTTATTTTACAAGTGCAAATTAAGGATGTTACTTTGGCAAGGAATATTAATAATCATTCCTACAAATGTATCTGGAATGAAAGACATACATGGATAGACACTGGAAAAATTCATGTTTAAGATGAATAATTTAAGGTTTTTTTTAGATAATAGGTACGGTAAAGATTAAAATATAAAATTCATCGCTCTTATTACTTATACTTTATCTTAAAACATATTGATCCCATTTTGCAGGTGATTATACATCTATATTAAATTTTACTAATACTGCAATAAGAAGAATCAAATTTAATGAAACTATTTACAATATCCATCATTTGCAAATGATAATTATTACAAAAAAAAAAAAAAAAAATCTGAAAAAGTCGTATTAGATAATATTTTTTCAATATAATCTTCTTTTATTAGGATATTATAAAATACATTTTTTTAATGTGTTCTAAAGAGGGGCAACAACTAAAATCGAACATTGACAAGATTTAAAACAATTTTCCCATAATTAAGCCAAGTTCAAACGAAACTGTTTTTTTTTAGCATTTTCAAATTACTAAAAAATAAAAACTATTTTTTGAGTTAACATATTTTTCTTCAAATATCTCAAGAATATCTACTGAATTAACCCTTAACTAGGCGCGCATAGGCACAAAGTGCAACATTTTTAAAAAAATGCCCGCCAAATCTAGGCGGGTGGAGACAGAACCCATTCCCTTTAGTTATCCTCTTTATAGGTTATGTCCTATTGTATGCCAAAATAGTAACCTTCTGTCATTACCAGAGGAAGAACATTGGGCCATCAAAGTAAGAGTGTTCAGTTTTGTTGCATTACGTGCTACACGCGCCAAATAAAGTAAGTAAAACTTTCTATATTTAACTTTTGTTTTATGCTTATTATACCTTTTTTTAATTTTTTTTAATTACTTGATGTACTTTTTTACAAAAAAAAACAAAAAAAATTCTTTTACTTTTTCAAACTTTAGAAATGGACCCTTCAAAACGCTATACCTTAGAAGAAGCTGTACAGTTATTGATGACTGAAGAGGATGGTGAAGATATCGATATAACGGACGATTCCGATGAAGAGGAGGAAAATGTTCAACAATCTGATCATGCAAGCGATACAGACCAAAGCCCAAATCGCAGCGATGCCAGCTCTGACGAAGATAAACAAAGTGACTATTTCGTTGGTAAAGATAAAATTACGAAATGGAGAAAGACTTCGTATGTAAGTAAATTTTCCAAGACATTATCAAAAAATATACTCAAACAAGTTTTACCAGGGCCAAAAGGTTCCGCCAAGAATGTTTCTACTGAATTAGAGGCATTCCACTGCTTTATCAGTAAAGACATTGTCAACCAAATTGTAACAAGTACAAACTTGCATATATCAGAAATAAGAACAAATAAACCACCATCTCGCGAAAGGGACATGAAGACTACTTCTGAAAAAGAAATATTAGCTGTTATTGGTCTTTTATACTTGACTGGTGTTAAACGAGCTAATCATACAAATTTTTTGGAATTATGGACAACAGATGGCACTGGAATAGAAATATTCCGTGCCGTAATGAGCTACAAAAGGTTTTTATTTCTACTTGGAGTAATGCGTTTCGATGATAAACGTACTCGGAAAACACGCTCAAAGATAGATAAACTTGCAGCTATTCGTAATGTATTAGATACATTCAAAACTAACTGTCTAAACTCATTTACTCCTGGAGAAAATATAACAATAGATGAGAAATTAGAACCATTTAGAGGAAGGTGTTCCTTTATTCAGTATATTCCTAATAAACCTGCAAAGTATGGCATTAAAATCTTTGCACTAGTAGATTCTAGACTCTTTTATACCTGCAACCTCGAAGTGTACTGTGGAAAACAGCCCGATGGTCCGTTTCAGTGCTCTAATTCTCCTTCAGATATTGTCCATCGGCTAATAAATCCTTATAAAGGATCCCATCGGAATATAACAATGGATAACTGGTATACCAGTTACGATTTAGGAAAAGAATTATTAGCGAGCGGAATAACATGTCTAGGAACTCTTCGTAAAAATAAGCCTCAGATTCCAATTGAGTTTCAGGCTCATACTAAAAGACCGGTACAGTCATCACTCTTTGGATTTCAAAAAGACATTTCATTGGTGTCTTACGTTCCAAAAAAAAACCGGTCAGTACTACTGTTATCATCGATGCATGATAATAGTGCTATCAATTCAGTAACAAATAAGCCGGAAATGATAATGGATTACAACTTATATAAAGGAGGTGTCGATACTGTCGACCAAATGTGCAGCAGATTTTCAGTATCGCGTAGAACTCGAAGATGGCCAATGGCTATATTCTTTTCATTGCTAAATATAGGAGGAATAAATGCTCAGATATTGTATAAATACTCCAAAAACTTTGAAAATTTAGATGTAAGGAGAACTTTCTTGAAGCAGTTGTCTCTTCAACTTATGGAACCTTACTTACATGAACGAGCTACTCAAAAAAATTTACCAAAAGATATTCAAATATTCCTCACGAAATATGATAAAAGAGAAAGAACTGAAGAAGTTCCGACTTCATCACAGCCACCGCTAAAGCGCGGGAAGTGTGGAATTTGTGGACGTTCAAAAAATACGTCTACAACAATCAGGTGCTCATTATGTTCGAGGTTTACATGCAAAAGCCATTTAGCGCAAATAGAATATAAATGCAAACAATGTAATGTTGATGAGAATTCAGCAGAAGTGTGATTTTATTTAATTTTGAACTTATTCAGTTTATTTTTATTTTTTATTTCCTGTATAGCAACTAACTCATTATTAAAGAATATTGTTAAAAATTGTATGATATTAGATTTCCTTAATTTTTATAGAAGCTCAAAATTGTTAATAAGTACTTAAAATAAATAATTCACATATTTCTGACTTTTTTTTTATTATTTATATTATATATGGAGCTTATTATAAGCTTAGGTTTATCACAAAGTCTATGTTGCACTTTGTGCAACACGCGCCCAGTAAATATATGTGGAGCTGCGCGCCAAGTTAAGGGTTAATTGTATTACATAAATAGGCCTACCTCATTATAATAGCATCAAGCGGCGTCATTTGATTCTGCTCGCTGCCTTTCACTCTAAGGACTGACATTGCCATTACTGAGCAGCTCACCACTCAAATGAGAGGGGGAAAAAATAAAACCAACAAATACACCGCATCAGCGCACTCAAACGACGGTATGTAATACTTCTAATAGCGGGTGAAATTAAAACATCTGTTCCCTATTTAAATTAAAATCTCCATATTAAATTTAGATATTTCTTTTTTTATTAGTTTCATCGTTTATGATCTATAAGATATGAATGTAATTTGCCTGCACAGTCATTCCAGACTTATATAAGAAAAAAAAATTGGTGTGAAACACTCGACAGCAAACGACTTTCACATATTACGATTTACATAGTTATTGACAAATTTTTAGTATGGGGGAATCTGAACAAAATGAAACGACTTTTTTTTCAGGATATCATAACCTTATCTCTTTCCCCAAGCCCTCCTTAAATGAAGTTTCTTTAAAATGTTTTAAACAAAGGTGAATATAATGTTTAACACTAACCAAGTTTAACAATTACGAAACCCGTTGGTGTTTTCTTCATGGAGAAAATTGAAAAGAAACTCCCATTTTAGCCAAGCGATTTTTCTTAAAACTTGTAATTTAAGCAATTCATTTACTTTTATTAAAACTACGTAGAGATAGAAAGTGTAAAATAAACTAAAACAGCATTATAGAAGAAAGTAATGACCCCACCCCATTCCAAAAAATACTCTGAAATTAATTTCAATCTCAAAAATCTGTTTCAAACAAAAGTCACAGCTAACTACATCTACTAAATTTAAAGCAAATTGTTGAACCACTTTTGAGAAAATCGCAAAAAAAATGAAAAATCCATTCTGAGAATTAATACTCTCGGTTTAGTGTTTAAATTAAACCATAACGTTATTGTCCTGTCCCTTGTAAGTCCCTTTGAACTTTCTGTGATTTCATTTTTTTGAGATATGCCGATCACACATATAGTCCAATTTCTAGAAAACACTTTTTTGAACTTTGGAACCTCAAGATACATAATTTCGGTGAAAACTCAATATTGTCAGAAAACTCCAAAATTGGATAGGATTGCAATACTTACTCTACCAGCAATAAGAGGAAGTAACAATCTACAAAATTTAATTAGTATGTCTATAGATATAAAGAGAAATGTCCTAACTGGCTGATCCATCAACGCAGAGTCAAAACTACTGAAGCTGGAAACATGAAATTTGGTCAGCAGGTTTCTTTTATGATGTAGAAACTCACTAAGAAAGGATTTTTAGAAATTTGACCCCTAAGGAGATGAAAGGAGGTGACAAAGATTTTTATGAAAAAAAAAATAATATAACACGCGAGTGAAAATAATTATTTAACACATATTCAAATTCATAACTAATCTAAGAAACTTCTAGAAAGCGTAGTACTAATTTCACGCAGGCAAAGTCACGGGCAAGAACTTGTATTGAACCTTGAACCCCACACAGCTAAAGCGACTAACGTGGATAAAATTTTATCCCGAACTCCTCTTTCAGTATTTTTTGTATGAATATATCTGATAGGATTGCTGATGTGTGGAGCTCCATTCTCAGGTTACTGGTGAGGTAGAACTTGCTGTAAAATATGAAGTAGTTCTGCTACGTTGTTGTTTTATTAGTATTATTTGTATTAATTTTTTTAAAGTTACAATGTTTTTTTAAAAACAAAGTGTGTTAACCACCCAGAAATCAACGACCCCTCTTAATCCAGAGATATTTTCTGTGTTAACCTGCTTCATCGACCGGTTTCGGGCGTTCGCCCATCATCAGGAGCTTTTTGTAAAACAGTGCGATAACATAGACTTGCAAAGAGCAAATTTAGTTGATACACTGTTGAGATGCTTTCCAGTTCTCCGGAACCAACCACAACAGATATTATTTAGCTAACGAATTAAATTAAAAATAGATTGTTGCAATAAATATAATTTATTTATATTAAAAACTGTGTCTCATTTAAAACTAAAAAGTTGTATGTGCGCATAACAATTTATTATAAAAAAATATTATCTTCATTTGTGGTGGCCTTTCAATAGCAGCTTGGTGCAAGATAACAAAAGACAGGAAGGAAAGTGATATCAGCCCGTTATCCAAGCAGTTTCCCATAAATCAAAAATAAAATAATCTTTTGTGGCCTATTTCATGTTTATTTAATAATAATAATAACAAAGCCTTTAATTAGTTTCCTTTTTACAAAGAATTATAAAAGAAATTTTATAAATACATCGAACTTAGTGAAATGAAAAAATTAAACTACTTTAAAAGAAAAAACATAAATAGCTAGAAATGTAAATACTTTAAACAAACCTCGAAATACATATTAATTATAGTATAAAAAAAGTTATAATGGAAAAAATTAGGAAACTAGGCCTATTTTTGGGAAAAGGCTTCTCCCACTTTGAACCAAGAATTTGTTGTTTGTTCCGAGTTGTACGCTGCCATAGGATTCCTGCTTGTTGGACAAGTTCATCCCTCCTCCATTTCAACGGCTGTTACCTCTATTTTATAGCAATCGAGGGGTTGCGAGTCAAAAATTCTCCTAGTCCAGCGATCGTCATCTAATCTTGCAATGTGGCCGGCCCTTTTCCATTTTAGTTTTTTAATTATGACCGCAATATCTTCCACTCTTGTCCTTCCCTTAACTATTCATTGGTGAGTATATTCTTCCTGCTTACTCCCAGAATGCTTCTTTCAATTGCGCTTTGCGCTACTTTTAACTTTTCCATATTTTTTCTACCTCATTGCCCATGTCTGAGCGCCGTAAGTCATGCAAGGTAGGATACTATATTAAAGGTCAAACGTTTTAGACCTTTGGACATTTTACTTTTAAATATATACTTTAGAAACCAATATTTTTTCCAGGAGAAAGATACCCTGCGATCTATTTCTTTGCTAAAATTGTCTCTAAAGGATAATGTTTGTCCCAAATAAATTGTTTCAGTGGACCATTCCAACTTTTTGCCATTAAGAAAAATATCTGATTTGCTAGCATCAGTTGGGAATACCGTTTTTTCCTAACTTATGACAAATCCAGAAGTTTTCCAGCACTATCCAATTCCTCGTCATTTTTTTGTAATTCATTTGCAGATTTGGCAAGCAAGACAATATCATCTGCAAAACGCACATTACTAATATTAACGCCATTTATTTTTAAACCTTTATTGTGCAAGTGGAGATTTCTAAAGACTTGTTCCAAGATGCAGTTGAATAAATTTGGCGAAATAAATTTATTTAAGTTATATATATTTTTTATTATTATATTTTTATTTTACAATATTATAATTTATTATATATTATTAATATTATATTTTTTCGTTTGGGAACTGAATATTCAAAATTATTTTTCGTAATATATCTTGTTTCACTAGGTTATTGTATTTTTGTTTAAATCAAATTAATAGCATTCAACTTTTTAATCAGCCAGAGCAGATATAGCGGCAGAACCAACTGCCCTATTACAAAGCACGCATATTGATCTGAAAGACACACGATTTTCTTTGACTACTTTTATACATAATAGAGTAATACATAAAATGACTCATTTGTCCTAATATTAAATGTAGAAATAGAGGAACACACTAACCAGGAAGGTAGAAAAAGTGTGTCGTTACATTATAATCCACAAGTGAGCGCCCTTAACATTGACACAACCTCTTATAACATTAATTATTTAGATTTAACATTTTAATTTTCTAGATGTAGACAAAAGGGATAGAATTATAACTGTGCAGTTAGTATTCCACGTTATAGTCAATGTTGAGAAAATTCCAAAAGCCTATTCTGTAAAGTTGCACTGATGTTTAATCGATTTCCATCAAATATGTAATTCTGGTAATACACCTACTGGATCTTAATATTATATAGGTGTTGGTATATACATTATACTGAAATACTCATTTAGAGGAAAATTAAGCATTACTTGTCCCCCAGATCGTTACTTTTTCAATATTTATAGCATTTCTTAGTTGTATTCCAACTAAGACGTGAAGGTCAGAATGGTTAATGACAATAATAAAATAGTTAATGCTTAGTAATATGTTAGAACTGCTTAAAGGGAAAGACTGGGAGTTGATTGTGAAGTTTACTGAATGTACCTACAATTTTAAAAATAAAATACGAAATAAATAATGCCTGGATTGTCATTAAGTCGTGTGAATCTTATAGACGAGAATTTTTTGTGTAGGGCGATTAATGCACCACTACCAGATTTTTTAGCACTAGTCACGGTGTCCCTGTCCTTCCTATATATAGAATAATTATAGAAACCAACTTCAGAATCTAGTATGCTTGAGTCCAGACTTGTTTCTGTTAATATAAATATATCATAACTATAATTTGTTACGAAAGTTCTATAGGTAACATAGTTTTGATCTCAATCTATTAACTTTTGATAATATAGTTTAAGTTGCTGCCCGCTGTAATTTAGTTTTTTGGAATAGTTTGAAATTATTTTGGGTACGTTATTTACATATTTTATGGTACGGTTGTTGTCTTCTCCATTCTTCTGCCGTTGATCAATTGGTTCCTTTAAGCTTTTAAGGTATCTCTTTCTATGGTCGGTCCTTATTGTAACGTTTAAATATCTTATTATTATTATATGTATAAATGTTGGTGATAAGGATTATACTTTGGATCAGTCGCGGGTGCACTGTGGCATCACAACCGGGCCTTTAGAGTTTTGAGGACCAATGTTTTAAAAACCGTAGTGTAATTTATAAATATAAGTTTCAAGAGTCCTAAAAATTATGTGCTTTTTTTTCATTTTTTGTTTTTTTACTTTAATGTGCTCGTTACATAAACTACAGATGCAGTTTTTAAAATAATTAACAAGGCAAAACAATCTCGCGGAGGATAATTAATGTATAACTTAAAAATACAATAATAAACAAGTAATTAATTTCAGTTTTTAACAATACAAATATTATAAATACATAATATACAAATAATTAGTAGAAAGAAGTTGGAATAAATTAAAAGAAAAAGATCACAATTCAACAAAACATAATATTACCTAATTATTTTACTAATTTACTAAATTTAATATTAATTCTAACAAACAAGAATTGATTTTATAATATAAAAACTACTTATACATTTAGAGAACATAATATAATGTAATTACAAGTTTATTTACTATATGTTTAATAGAATTTAACTGGAAATATAATGAACATAATGGAATGGATGACCTACAATTAAATATTTTACAATTATCAGACTAAGTATTAATTTTTGATCAAAATTTGTAAAAATGTAATTATTGAAATTATTTTTTGAAACACAATCTTTTGGCCAACTTCCTCCAGAAAACTTAATCTTTTGAAGACATTGTTGTCGGATTTGTTTCATTGAAGCGGAATTGTATTTCAAAGGACTGGAGTTTCAAGTGTGATATTTTAAAAGGACAAAAACAAACTATTTTGAAATTCTACTAAATCTAAATTCTCTTAACTAAATTTGAAATTCAGAAACCTAAATGAAATATTGTATATAATAGTAAGGAAACTATAAAAACAATTAGGAGATTTAACCCTAATAATAGGAGGATATTTTCCGTGTTAGCCTGCTTCTTTTTGTGGCCGATGGGCGTCCGCCCATCATCTGGATGTTTAGTCAAAACAGCATGATAACACAGACGCATGAGGGTTCATTGAAAATTATTGGAAGAAAGAGAACACTCTAACTTTGAATTACGAAATGGGATGGTTTACCGCAAAAGGAATAATAAAATTCTGTTTGTTGTGGCAGAGAAAATGGAAAACCAAGTTATGCGTTTGTATCACGTCGGTGTTAATAAAGTTACAAATTAATTACCCGTACTTATTGTTTTTCCAATATGAGAACTAAAGTAAGAGAGTATGTACGGTATAGTTTAAAGTGCATATATTTAATCCGGTTATTGGAAAAAAAGAAGGTGAAATGCTTGGATTTGTCTTCAGAAACCCAAGGAATTTTTCTGATAGTCGTTCTTATGTTTAAGACCCCATCTTGAACATGGTTCACTATATTGAGTCTATTCCGAACAAGTTCCTTCGGTGGTTGTTAGCTTTTCGTTCAAAGATTCCTAAAGAAAACATTATCTGTTGTGATTTGCAGCTATCTCTCAACATTCCTCCTCTTTCAGCAGGGGAGATTATTATGATCTCTCTTCCTTATGTAAACTTCTCCATTCTCATAAAGACAGTCCCTACCTTCTTTCTTTAATCTCTTTGAATGAACCTCTTCTCACTCAACAAGGAATTATTTCCTTTCAATATACTTGGTGCAAGTACAATTATATCTTCCATTTCCCTGTTTATCGGATGATGCGGTGTCCCAACAGACTGACTTGGATATGGGCATTCCAGAATTTGTTAAGAAATTTAGAAGTACATTATATTCTTGATTAATAAGATATTAACAATAAGTACATTAGAATTAATTAGAACAAACTCTGACCTATTGTTTGTTTTTATGTAGTTAGTTTGTTTTATAGTTTAGATTGTGAAAAGCTTAGAGATTTTTATATATTTTTAAGTTTGAACTTGTACACTGGACTCTTAAATTAAAATAAAATTGCATAATATCCTGAATCTTTCTTACATTTATGCATAGAACACCTTGGACCTTTAGAGAAAACCCTAAAGGGATATAAATATATTTTTGAATTATCGATGCGTTTACAAAATACATTAAGTTGTTTCCTTACAAAACTACTAATACAAATGAAGTTGTCAAACACTTAAAATCGTTTCAGATAGGTGATCGGCTTTCACTTCTGCTGCTTTTAAAGAATATTTACGTTCACTTGGCATTCAATATATAGGCACCGATGTTCCGAGAGCGTACACACAATTGGAGAAGAGCAATCGAGATATAATATCTATGCTAGCCATATAGAAAAGTAGCACACTGTCAGACATGTTTTTGAATTCGCTATAAACAATACTTTCCATCGTGTTATAAAGAATACTCCCAGTAAATAGTTATTCGGTATTTATCAGAGAGGTTGTATAAACGAAGCTCTAAGACTATACTGAGAAAATCAGGTCAATTCAGAAAAAAATATAAGCGAAATTAGAGAGGTTGCATCCTAGGAAATCGAAAACGCTCAGGTTAAGAATAAAATTGATTTGATAATCGGCATAAAGCACTGAGATAATATAATACTTAGTTACTTTCCTTAAATCGATTAACAAGCAAAAAACTTTACGATAGAATTTTTAGTAAAGGGCCACATAAAAAAAGTATGAGAATCGGCTAATGATCTAAAATAAAATCATGACTGGGAGGAGGGTAATTAAACAAAAGTAAAAGTCATTTAGACCACTTTTTGATTTGCTTAATTCTCTGAATTAAAAGATAACTACTCTGAATTAAAATAAAGTATCTAATTTCTAACGTTTTTGAAGAGCTATCAATATCTTTTCAAATCTGAGAATAGCGGCTAAACTGATGTGACAGTCATGTGTTGGTGTAAAGTGCCGGGAGAATTAATGTTTAGGTTAGTTTTACATTTTAGCATCTGCAGAATACTAATTGAGCTATTCCTTAAAAAATATACTGATAATGAGCTATATTGTTAGTGTGTAATGTATTTGAGTTTTTATTAACAATTTCATACTTTTTATCCCCCCTAACTGGTTATTCGGATAAAAAAAAACCTTGTACTTTAGTGGTTATTCACTTCTATGAAATATATTAATTTAAGAAGATCCACAGTAATTATTCATTATATTTATGATTAGGAATTTAAATCGTTTAAATGAATGATTCTGCTCAGTTCCTGCTTTTTTCCAGGTATTATTTACTACAGTAAGATGTTCTATCTGGTTATAAATGTTGATTTTATCTTGCCTGGAAGTAAGCTGATCAAAACGAAGACTTGCTTCCAGGAAAACAGTGAAGATAGGTAGGGGACTAATTGATATACATGTACCAGATAAGGTAACATTTCATTTGAAATATTTAATGTATACGTTATTTTGTTTTTAAGAACAGGGTACATTCTTTGAATGTCCTAGGTTTTGTGCTTACATGGGCGTGAAAATAGAGTATACAAAATTGTATTAATACAAAACAATAAAAATGGCTAGCTAATTTTGTTTGTGTTAAAAAAACATTGATTGTGTCGAGATTGTTTACATTTACTGACATGTGGAAAATTCTTTTTATTGTGGTTTTCAAAATAATGTTTACGTCATGTAAGAGATAAGAGATAGTATGTGCCCGCTTTAGCATAAAGGCAGTTTAAATTCTACTAGCATAATATATTGCAAAATTATATTATTATTTTTCCAAGTTTGAGTTTAGGTGTACTTTCCATTTAGTTGTGC
This sequence comes from Triatoma infestans, assembly GCA_011037195.1. Lineage (NCBI taxonomy): Eukaryota > Metazoa > Arthropoda > Insecta > Hemiptera > Reduviidae > Triatoma > Triatoma infestans. The sequence goes on from JAAEAF010000474.1 coordinate 157,483, forward strand.
TTTAAATTTTTTTTTTTAACTTTTCCAAAAATAACTGAGGAGGAGCTAACGTTGGATTGTATTTGAATTTTTACAACTTGTATTTGAGATAGCATTACTTCATCAGTCACAGAACGTTGTGATTTGGATTTTAACTGGATCTTAAAGAAATTGTTCTTTTGAATAATGCTTGCAGATATGTAATTTTTTTAAAAACATATTCACAATGAATTTCATGATTCTTGCTGCCGGAATCTTGAAATCGATATAGAAAAGAATTAGATGTACACTACTAAATAATTCCTGGAGTAATCATTCTTCAGATTGGTCAGATTTTTTCCATTATTTATTTATATTGGAACCATGTCAGTGTACCGATTTTATAATGAACACAAGTCGATATAGAGGATAAAAAACACTAACTTATCAACTGGAAAATGTTTAGATCTGCAACTACAATTTCTATCTTCTTCTTTCGCTATATCCCTTAAGAATGGATATATGTATTAGATAGTTTCTCATGTTTAAACGACAATTTCTTATTGTAATTTCCTTTTTACAATATCTTTATTTGCCTTCAAGTATAATAACTTAATAAGTGAGACGATTCATTAGTTTGTTCTAAACAATTTGTAGATCTAAGACGACAAGGTTTAGAAATAATATAGCTATAAAACCGTGCTCTTTCCATCGACTGTCAGTTCAGTTATGAAAACAATTACATATGCAATCCATTTTTCTGATACTTCATTTTTTCTTTTAGAATTGTCGGTCATACACTTAGTAGTCTAGAATAATTTTTTTTTTTTTTAAAGCCAACGTCAGGATTAGGAAGGTAAACTTCTGTTCTGGGATTGCAGGATATAAGTGAATTTTCATAGGGCTTTCTATAAACACTTACATGTGATAAGGACTTTGCCAAGTAATTGTACCTCGTAAATATTCTGAAACAGTTTACCAATTGGGTTCGAGATATTTTGAAGGCAGACATTATGAAACAAACACCTTCAGACAATCCCGACATTATGAAACAAACACCTTCAGACAATCCCATTTTGTCTTGCGATTTCAATCATAAATTTCTCCAGTCGGGGATTATAATTTTTTACTCGAGCATTTCGGTGCCGGCATTTTTATAATTTTTACTATCGAAGACCTCACTCGTATACATTTTGTGAGAAATTTTACAATTAATTACATGAACAATAATGGTTTTTATCTAATGTGAAGATTATTATTCTCTGAGCCTTGGCATCATTCGAAAAGCTGTTTTTCTTTGGTTCTACTATCATTTGGAGCAATTGTGTTTCCTGTGACTTTGTCATAAATGTCGTGAGCTTTGAATAATGTTGTTGTTTTAAATTTCCACATATGGAAACCTTCATTTTGAATTAATCTAGTTCTGTAATTTCCATTGTGGAATACAAATTCTTAAATGACTTTGATACACACCAAACAGTTTAAGTTTTTAACCACAACACCTTGAACTTACTTTAAACACCTATCTGGGCCCATAACCTGTTATGCATGATCTAAGCATTCCATCTACTAACTAGAGGCCTTGTAACAGATGATTCAATTCTTAATTTGATTACAAATTTTATTTCAGTTTCTGTTAAAAATGGGTACCTGTGCCCATAGGATGGCAAGAATTAACAATTAACAATTATAAATTTCGCAAAACCAATCTGTTTGCAGAACCTCATACTCAAAGCTACTGATCAGCTGAGTGTTTTTAGTATTTCTACCTTCATTTTTTGAAATTCATACTGTGTGTGTTGCTTACTTAGCCATTTAGCTACATGCAATCCCTGTTTCTCATGGAGTGAAACCACACTCTCAATTCCCACTTAATAACGTTAGACTTATTATCTGACATGCCATCAACAATAATTTTCTTTTCTGCACCATCAGTGCGGTCTGTTGCTGCTATACACAACACCTAGTGTACTCAATACTTTTCTGTTAGTTTCTGTGCCATCACAAACCATTGCAGTTATACATATTCCAGTATCAGAGATGTCTTCCAGTACTAGTTCTGCTGAACCAACCTCAACACATTCCAATATCATGCAATTTTCTTAAATAATGTTCTACTATATTTGCTTTCATAGCACTAACGATCCGTTTCTTAAACAGTAACCTACTGGTATTTTCCCGCTTCTGCTCAGACTGCTTACCATGAAAACTAGAGCTTCAGTAGCTAAAGGACAATCATCAGTATATCAGTATTTATCGATCTCTGGCCAAAATCTATGTAGCCACAGATTTTATGACCATTCCACACAAGATCTTTTTTTATCGCCATTTCCTCAAACATGAGACATGTAACAATTGTCTCTGAACTTGCAACTGCCTCCTGCTTAATTTTTAAAATATTTTCTTTGGTAAACCCTGGGATAATAGGGAGGAGAAAGTTTAAGGAATTAACTCCAATGTCTATATTTCTTGTGCAAAACAAAATTTCTTACTTGTTCCAATATACCTTTGCAACGATCGTAACCGCCATGCTTATTAGTTCCTTCAACACTCCATTAAATTGATTCATACTTCTAAATCAACTTCACATAATATTTTTTCAAACTACACAAGATTTTTTCATACTTCACTATTACTTTCGTTATTAATACTGATTTCACTTGCGCACCCTTAATCTTATTCGCAACCTTTTTTTTGCATCTTGAAAATAACCTCGCTTTTTTGTAATGTTTAAAACTGTCTTTTATTGTGCAAATACATATTTCAGTTATTTGCTTTTAACAAAGTACTTACATAATGTTAAAATATATAGGTCAGATTGTAATTAGTTTTTGGTACGACCACTATATAAAACGTAAATTTGATGTTGAGGTTCGGTCATATAAAAGAACTCTTTTTAAATTTCTACCGACGTTTCGGCAAATTTATTGCCTTCTTCAGGGTCTGTACAAAGGTTTTAATACAAATCAGTAAAAAATACAAACAACATGAAATATAAAACTCAGAATAAATACATATTTTCAAAATAAATTTTTTTTTTAAATTAAATAAAAAGTATGATATAATATATATAGCACATTTAAATTTATGTTAAACTATTGTTGTAGAACAGATAAATATTAAACTAAATCACAACTATTAAAACTTTGACAATATGTGACAATATAAGAGTAAAATATAGAAATAACTTAGGAAATGTTCTTACAAAAATTTTCAGTTAGACTTACAGTAATAATTACCCTAGTTTAAACTAGAGTAATTACTACTATACTACTGTAATTTGATAATACATATAATATATAATACATATATATTATAATACATATAATATATTCATATATTATAATTATATACAATTATAATAAATAATCATACAATTATATACATATAATATAATAATACTGTAAAAGATTATACAAATTTAATAACACATATAATATTTGCAATATTTAAAATTTAGAAAAAATGTACTTTTAATAAAGATGATACAAATAATAACATATAATATTATAAAATAATAATTTTATAACATAAAATTATATTTATTATTCTAAAGATTAAATAAATTTTATAATATTACTATAAGCAGTATGTATAATATTAAAATCCCAAATATAAATGATGTATAAAATGATATTTTTTCATGAGGATTAATCTTATATTATTTCTATTTTATATCAATATATATTTTTTAACGTCATTTTACAATATTAAAGATGATAAACCAATTTTGTTGTTTTCATATGTAAATAAAATGTGAAGTTTAGAATTGATTGTTTTAAAATTACTATATTGAAATGTCTCTTTTGTTTTAATAACTTTAAATAACCATGGAAATTTATTTGGTTTAATGAACTTCTTTTTATACCTTTTGCTTTTTTGATAACATTATTTTCACTTAAAATACTATTCATTTTTGGTCTTAGCGCCACAATCTCTTGAATAAGTTTCCCCTTGGTTTCACCTGAAAATTTTCCTAAAATGTGAGTTGAGTAACATTTATGTGAATAATTAAATCATCATAAACATCGTTTGTTTTTATTTCAAATATGTATGAATCTGTATCCATATAAATGAGCTATACCTGATTTAAATTATGATATTTTAAAATAATATCATAATAGAAATGGTACATGTATTCCTTAGAAAGTTCTAAGATCACAAAACCGACATTGAACCGATATTGTTGGACAGTTGAAAAGAATTTTTTATTTTCCTAAATGAACGCAAGACATTTTCATTAAATACAGTAGGATCTTTGATATTTGATTTTTTTATTAATTCAGTAATGCATCTTCCGAAGTAATATTAATTCAATTTCTAATATTTTCCACTTACGGCATTCATTAATTTATAAAAGTCTTTTTCAAAACTTTTTCAGCCTTTTGTCTTAAAGTAATGTTTAAATCAATGTAGGGTTTTAATCAAGTTTTTTGACTGAATTTTAACATTTTGAGAATTCTTTTAACTATCAAACCAAATTGCAAGATTGTTTTAGATTTCGGTAGTGTATTACATAATGTTCTTTGTCTTCTAATGTTGTGAACAACTTTTTGTTTATGTGCACTGGTAATGGAGGCAAATAATTAAAGAACGGTTTAAATGAAGTGGTATGTGAATATCAATTTCAAAAATATATCCAACATCAGAGTCATCTGGAGTTGAAAAAATATAATGCTTTCAAAGTCTTCATCCCATTCAAAATTTCTATAAGGTAAATAATTACTTATGGAATATCCATACAAATTAATAACATCAATATATAAAATATATGTAGTAGGTTCGTTAGGATTATAGTCTGGAAGATACGGATTATTAACTTTAGAATGATGAGGCACACAGGACGTTATACCTCCTCGAATTCCAGCCTCAATCATAGTTAATCATAATCATTTATTAATTCTAAACTCGTTTTTGTGTATTTCATCAAGCATCAAATGCTAAACCTGGGGTAGTAAAATACCATGATGGATCAAGATTATAAATTTTTTCACATACTGTCCTAAAATTTTCAAAAATATCACTTAAAAGAATAACATCAGTTTTTAAATATAATTCGGTATATTCCCTTAAATTTTTAGTAATAAAATTTTCCAAAATTGACTGAGCGTGAGGGTAATTTTCATTGGATATAGGTTCATTCATTAAATCGGTTAAAAAACTTCGTTTTTTAGGCAAAGTTGTTTGTTCCAATCGCTCCACACTATTCATGTAAGAATAGGGATGTACGACTTTTCTAATAATAACTGTCTTTCACCAAGTTTGGGAAAATTTTTTCCATCTGTAAGAAACTATCTGAATTTGCAATTAAAATTTCTAAACTGGAAGGTAAAGAGCGATATGTATCAAAAAAACGAAGCATATTGAACAGTCTTTGAATTTTTTAGAGAATGAAATGTACTATTCTTCAGAGTTTGGAATAACATTAACTTTTTCAGGATCTAAGCCAAGATATAATATTATAGGATGTGCATCATAACTAGAAAGATTGTGCATATATATATATATATTTTCTGGAATAAAGTTAGGTAATTGAAATTGAAGATTACATGAATAGTGTGCTGCTATCTAAATAATTTTGTTATATGGTCATGATCGCGAACAATAGTGTCATTATCAGAAAATGGTTGTTCAGAAATTCCACAGTGAGTTGCATTATTAAAATTATTTTGTTGTTTAGCGCTTAGTAATGTCATAGGTATATTATTAGAATATATTTGTTCTTCTTCTTTAACATTTGAATGTAAATATTTCATAAAAATTCGAACCGCGTTTGGTCCTGTATAAATAAATAAATATTTTTGATAATTCTCTATAGATGATACGATATGAACTCCCACCGAATAACTTTCATATTCTTGAATTGGCCTAGACCATGAAGAATTAGGATTACCAGAAATAAGCGCCATCTATTGTTAAAGGTAAAGCTTCAAAATCACAATAAACAACTACAGGGATATGTTGTTTATGCATATATTTTTCAAACCTTTCTCAGATAATGTTACAAGACATGTTTTATGACTTTTATTTACATAGCCGTTCATGATCATTTAAACTTTGTTTAGCACTTTTCCCTGATTGTTTGGAAGTATAATTTGATCTATAAGTTTTAAAACATCGTTTACATATAAAATTGCTGTGTTCGATTTTATTTACTTGGGATGCAACAAGCCGTGATAAGTTTTTAATAAAGCAGTAGTGTGTATTATCATCTTTTTGTAAAAATAATAAATCGAAATGCTGAACTGCATTATCATTGGTGCTTATTTTCAATGGATAAACTTCATCCCTGTCCATTAATGAGTAAGCATTAATTGAAACATTGTATTTTTTTCAAATTTATGTATATCCTTTAATGACGTAGGAAATAATATATTATCAAAACTATAACAATGTGTTAGATTATCATAAAGTTCACAGGAATTTACATTATATTCCTATTATTTAACATGGAACAAAAAATTGAATATTTAAAACGGAAGTCATTGTCATTTCGAATGATTTATAACACTACGAGTGTTAATTACTTTTTATGGTAATGGTATAAAACTTTTACTAACTAATGGTTTATATTTGGAAATTCTAATTACAGTGTCATGTACAGTGTGTAAGGTCCAATTCGAACCGCTTGATTCAAACTGTTCCAATTCCAACAATAATTTATCAAAAACTTTTGTAATATATTCTTCTTAATCTGTATTCTGATAGATTATTTCTATTGCAGTTTTGAAATTAGCATCAATCAGTAAACTGTTCATTTTCTGTATTTATTTTTGACATAGGAACATTCCCAAAAAATATTACATTTAAAATTTGACCATTCTCCTTTCATATTATTCAAATATGAATGGGATGACCTCTCTCTCTTTTCATTTCAAAAAATAACTGGATCCTTCATTCCATTAATATTTTTAAAACTAATATTATATACCGTACTTCATGTGTCTTCACTTCCAGATTGGTGTTGGAATGTTCTAAAAGACTGGAAGATCTTTCTTAATTAAAGGATGTGCTTCTCGTCTGGGTTCCAGGTCATATGGAATCTTTGGGAATGAGGAGGTGGATAGGTTTGCCAAATTAGGTGCCTCTATCCCTTTCATTGGTCCAGAGCCTGCTGTTGGTGTGTCTTCTGGCACATGTTTGTCGGCGCTTTCATCCTTATAGATGAGTACAGTGGGTTGTTGGCATTCTAAAATGTTCATTGGGGGCCCGGACGGAGTTTTGAGTAGCGGGGTCCCATGTCTTTCACGGACCTCCCTCAGGCATCTGGTTGGATTCCTCACTGGGCATTGTGGTTTAAGGAGACATCTCTATATAATGGGACTCGTGCCTGACCCCTTTTGTAGAGTTTGTGAGACTGAGGAGGAAACACCCATGCATCTGATGACGAATTGTTTGGGTTGTGAGGAGATTAGGTTTAGGACCTTCGGCCGGAGTAGGATATCGGTAGAGGATCTTAAGCTGTGTCCTTTTAAGGTTTTGGTCCGATTTGTTCGGTCTGTGGTGAAACTTAGATGGTTAAACCCTGGGCCTGGATTTTCATTCTAGTCCCAGTGGTTGTTATTCTTTAGGGGTAGCTATATGGGCCCTGGGAGACTTTGGAAAGCGTAGGGTTTGCCCTCCCCTTCTGCAAATAATAATAATGTACCGTACTATTTAAATCCGTTATTACACTACCATCTTCAAAAGGAATGGCAAATAAACGAAATTTTTTTGTATTATGCGAACTGTTATTTGAAGTAACTACTCTTTTTGGCATGGCGTACGAGTAAGAACTGGATTGATCATAACAATTTAAAGTAATTATAAATGCAGATTTTTGTTTAATATTTAAACATTTCAAGTTATTACGAGTTAAATTATATTGTCTTTGGAAAATTTTATTGCAAAATTTCCACGAAAATTCCGATTTTTTTTTTATCTTACTTGTCAATAGATGGCGTTTCAAGCTATAGTCATTATGCAAATATTTTGTACAAATATTGCAAATTTTAGTCATATCAAATAAAAATTATTAAACATTTAATTTTCATTTTATGTTGTAAAATTTTACGAAGGAAAGGATTTTGAGTTTCGGTCTTTTTTTAACCAAAAATAAAAAAAAAACTTAAATTTTTGCCAACGTTTCGACAAATATATTGTCTTTTTCAAGGCATAAAAAATAAAAAATATAAAAACTAATAAAAAATCTTTAAAACATATCCAACTTGAAAACTTATGTAAAATTTAGAACTAAAAAGTTGAGAACACCTCAACAACACAGAGAAAAGTGAAAAAATAAACCTAGTGATAAGTCGGTTAGTCTCTGTTTTAATGACGTTAGTTGGGTCTTTGTTCAATTTGGTGTAGGTGTCAGTGTCAGAGATGAGTGTAGAGATTTTCAAATCGTATTCGTCTTTATACATGGCAACAGTTTGTCTAGATTTATCACTGGAAAGGATGATAACATTTGGATTTTGTGTAAGGAATTGTTTGGTAATCTTGACATTGGAAAGCAAAGGATAGTTACAGGATGTATGTTGTGAGGTTTGTATAAAGTTAGTAATAATATTAACAATCTTTGCTCTAGACGAATCTTTATCCGAATCCGACACTAAATCTACAGCGTATTCTGTATCAGCTAAAATCTTGTTTAATGGTATCTTTTTATTGTGGTACGGTAGACTGAATGAAGGGCCTAAACTTAAAATATTTTTAACACTGATTGGTATATCAACCGATGTCAAATTAACAAACCAATTGTCATTCAATTTAAAAGAATTTGAATTTTTTTTCAATCAGAACATTGAATTTTTTAATTTGATTTAATTTGTAATTATTGAAGATTTTCTGGAAAGCTATAGTTTGTTTCTGATTGAAATCCGCTATAACTGATACAGGTAGATATAAATTACCGGTAGATTGGAAATAGCTTACATTTTTTCTTACATTTTTAATGTTCAGAATGCAGACTTTGATTTCAATATTTACAATACTCCTCTTGTATCTGAGCACAGCGTTTTCTAGCTCCCTTATATAAGGCTGACTTTGCTGCAATGCTGCCTTTATATTATCCGAAATATGGCGAGGAAATATTCTTTCTCTTCTGCATTTTAACAAGAAAATTCTCCTATTAAGAAGAGAAGCCAGACGGTGATTTTCATTAGCCCAATTTTTTAAAACTATTGATGCCTCCTGTCCAAAAGTATTCTTTATTGTGGTTGTAGTAACCCATTGTATTTTGACGGAAATGATGCAAACTCAGCAATAATTATGGAAGATTCTTCTCGACCGTTACTTGTATGAAGGAAAGGATTTTGAGTTTCGGTCTTTTTTTAACCAAAAATAAAAAAAACTTAAATTTTTGCCAACGTTTCGACAAATATATTGTCTTTTTCAAGGCATAAAAAATATAAAAACTAATAAAAAATCTTTAAAACATATCCAACTTGAAAACTTATGTAAAATTTAGAACTAAAAAGTTGAGAACATCTCAACAACACAGAGAAAAGTGAAAAAATAAACCTCAACCTTGAAAAAGACATTATATTTGTCGAAACGTTGGCAAAAATTTAAGTTTTTTTTTATTTTTGGTTAAAAAAAGACCGAAACTCAAAATCCTTTCCTTCATACAAGTAACGGTTGAGAAGAATCTTCCGTAAAATTTTACTTTATTATAATGCAACATTAAACCTAATTAAAAAGCAATGAACAAATATTTAGATTTATACGACTGACATACGAAAGAATCAATAAGATTTTTTAAAAATTATTGAATACTCACAGTATAAAATAACTTTTTAAATATTGTTATACTCTTTTCAACATCAAATACTTATTTGATTACCACTTTTCTCACTTTCTTCATTATTAATTAATATCATATTTCTTAAAATAAACAGAAATAAAAAAAAAAAAATGAAAAAATGAACGTAAATATTGAATTAATTATTGAATTATTAGCATCTAATTTTTATTTTGTTTTACAATTTAAATTCATTTTGATTTAAGTAAAAGAAATGTCTTATTTTTTCAGACGGGCTTAACGTCCAGCTACCAAATTAGGTGTCGTGGACGGGGGGCGGCTGCATTCGAACTGGGGTCCTCCCACTTTACAAGTCCATTCTCATAACCACTACACCAACACCCACCCCACTCATTTTGATGTAACAGTAGACCTAATAAAAAAGTAAAACCACTATTTAAGTTTTTATACGATTGGCGTATAAAAGAATCAATATGATTTTTTTTTTAAATTATTGAATACTTACAATAAAAAAGAACTTTTTAAACATGTATTACTCTTTTTTAGCATCAAAGTTTTATTCTTTTATAACCTCTAATGTTACTTGATAACCAGTTTTCTCACTTTCCCTACTGTAAATTAATATTATATTTCCTAAAGATAAAATTAAACATTAAAAGAAAATTCTAAAAAAATGAACATAAAATTTAAATAAATTATTCTTTTTACTTGAATATTCTTCAATTTCCTTCTTATCAGTCAATGACATTTTCTTTGGTAAAAACGTTGAAAATTCCTGATTACCATTTTCATTTTTGCCTAGTAAAGTAGCTGCTAGGCATTCAGCAAATTTTGTTACCAATTCGTTTGAACTCAATTATGCGATATTGTATACCAATCGTTAATTCTCTTAATAACGTGATATTAATATATTTATTTTATTTAATTTATCTTCTAAAGCTATTGCTTTCTATGTTTTATTTTTATTACTCATCATTTAATATTCGCAAGGAATAGCAATCTCCCAAAAATAATTAACAACTATTATACCGGGTAACTGGATTGTATTTAAATAAGTTTTTTTTTTTTACACCTAAAACACTTCGTGAATCTTTCGTGAAGCTTTCTCGCTCTTCTTAAGATTAATTTATGTTCTTTGGTGAATGCTGCGTTAATGTTTGTAAAATGAACCAAATTAATTTTACTAAAAACACATTTAAAACAAAGATTTATTATATCTTCATCAAAAAAAAATGAACCTTCAATTTCTTCACGATTGTTTAGAACTCGATATGGAACCTCTACAAATGCACCTTGTGCACACAAGAAACTTGTATATGGTGTGTCGCCAAGATCACTGGAAACAGAACTGTTAGATACTGGCATAACTATTGAATTCATAATTATGCTTTTATAGCTTAAATAAAAGAGTAATAATTAAATAATGACATTCTTTTTTTTTATTTTTCAATTTTGTTTACAAGAAAGGAAATCCTTTCTGCGTGGGATTGTGTTTGTTGTGCTGTTGTATTTGATAAAATATATTTGTTAGGAAATACTTTATCTTTGCGTGGGTTTTTTTATTATATTCTAGTATACAATTTACTATTATAATAATCTAAATAAACATTAATGAGACGAAAGTAAGACAGTTAGAAAGGAAAAAATGAAATAAATACATCATGATTACGTATTCTAGCTTTAGTTGCTTTTAATACTCTGTATTAAAAGTTAGTTCCGGTTTTAGTGTTTTAAGTTTTTTTATCGGCTATACAATTTTCATTATTTTATCAGCTATTACAATTATGTGCACTGAAGCAACTATTGTTTTAGATATTTCAAAGATATCAAATAAATTCAAGTTCATTTAAAGAAAATTTTTTAGTCAGGGAATTAGCTGTCAAATCGTCACTAAATCATGGCTTTTTATAGTTCCCGACTGTTTAACTAAAGAAATCAAGTCCATCACAAACGAATGGGTTATAAAAAATTTACATGGAATTAAAGTGAATGTTAAGAGATATTTCATACGATTTATTGGAAACCATCTTGAATCAAAACATGATGCATTATCAATTTTTTCTCTAAAGGAATTGAAAAATGCCGATTTTTAGAAAAAAAATGTGAAAAGAAATATTCTACCTAGAAGACTTTGACTGTCCATCAATCAAAAGGCTAACCGCCACTTATGCCGGTAAGCTCTCAGCATAAACATATTTGTGAGTTTCATAAATATAAAATATACAACAATTGCGCTTTGTATTTAGCTACAAAGTTGCATTTTTGGATGACTCTTAATTTTATAAAAGTTAATTTCGATAATTATGAAATTAGAAAAATAATATATAAAATTAGATTGCAAAAAAACTAGTATAATGGTTCTGAACTGTTAGCTTTTCAATGGTTTCATTTTTGTTAGTCATAAAAATATAATTAAATGTGTTTATTATATGCTAGAAATTGATGTAAAAAAAATTATCTTATGTCCTTGTTAGATCCATAGACAATATAGTCCTAATTGTGATTGTTTTGCAAAACATGTGATTTAAAAACCATACATTTTTACATTTTTATCTAATTTAACTTTATTGGATTAATTATAATAACTTTATATATTTTAATTAAATGATATTTTGAAACATTTTTTTAAAAAAATAACTTTATAAATTGTAATAAATAAATAAATTTTGTTTACATATATTTTGGATAATTATTTATTTCATTATGTTTTTTCTTAAAAGTCAGTATAATGAAAAAAGGGTTGTTGAGGTGGTTGGTTCCGCAGAGCTGGAAAGCATCAGAGACATTTTCCGTGGTAGCCTGCTTCATTTTGTGATCATCGACCGGTTTCGGGCGTTCGCCCATCTTCAGGATGCGTTTTTCGGACAGTGTGACAACACAGACTTGCACAGAGCAAAGTTAGTTTTCACACTCACTCACTCACATTAGTTTTCACATAGGGTTATTAGCCCTAACAGAACGAGTTGTTTGTCATCCTTTGCGTGGACTCCTTACATGGGCCGAACTTCTTCTTTACGGTTACGTTTTTGTTTTTATTGCATGGCACTTCCGCATATATGGCATGGTTCGGCGTCTCCAACTGTATCTAATGGATTTTGTGCACATACATGGACAAAAAAAGTCTGGAAACACTTCCTATCATTTACACTTAATGCTCAGGCTAACTGAAATAGGATATTTTCCATAATGAAACTAGTCTTATTTTACTCAACAAACAATAAACTTTTATTTGAACTAAATCCAACAATGAAGATTGGCAAAAATAGTCAATATCAAACATAACAGACAAAAACATATACAGAAAAAGTCTGGAAACAGTGGTAACATAAAGTTGTGTATCTAATGTAAATTAACTACAGCGCTGTTAGAAGCTTGTTGGACCTCCTTTATTCCTAATCACTTCCAATAAGCGCTTTTTCATTGATTTGACCAGATTGTCTGTGACTTCTGTTGGAATCTTCTCCCCATTCTTCAAGTAAAGCTGTTTTCAGTCCATCTTTGTTTGTTACTCCTCTTGCTTTTACTCGTCGGTTGATTTCATCCCACAAATGCTCGATGGGGTTAAGGTCTGGGGACTGAGGAGGTGTCTTGAGCTGCCGGGGTGCATTATACAACAGCCACTCCTTTGTTTTCATAGCAGTACGCTTCGGGTCGTTATCCTGCTGGAAGACGAAAGAACTACCAAGACCCAATTTATTGGCACTTGCTTGCAAATTATTTTTAAGAATGTCTAGGTAGACATGTTGGTCCATAATTCCGTTTATAACGTGCAAGGCACCAACTCCCTTTGCACTCATACAGCCCCAGACCATAATACCACCCCCTCCATGTTTGAATGTGGGTCTCAAATTTTTTGTTCTCATCGCTTCATTAGCTTTTCGCCACACTTTTTGTCGACCATCTGACCCAAATAAGTTAAACCGGCTCTCATCTGAGAAAATAACAGATTCCCAGAACGATTGCGGCTTTTGCACATATTCTTTTGCAAATTCCAAACGGCGCTTATGATTTAATTTACTGATATGTGGTTTCTTCCTAGGAATACGGCCGAAAAAACCACTTTCCCGCAACTTGTTCCGCACAGTTTGTGAAGTAACTGTTACTCCATAGTCACGTGACAAGTTTGTAGCGATGGTTTGAGCGCTTGTGCATGGCTTGTCGTGGACAGTTTTTAGAATTTCTCGTTTGTGATGCTTATTTATTTTTGGTGGACGCCCACTACGAGGTCTGCTGGATGCACAGCCCAATTCGTTGTATCTTTTTATGATTTTGGAAACTGTACCTGGATTTTTATTGATAATCCTCCCAATTTCCCTGACAGATTTACCTTGATTTCGCAAGGAAACAATTAATTCACGGATCGACTTTGGCACTTCCATCATGTAAGCGAATCATAGACTAAAACAATTTCTATTCATAAGACTTAGTTTCTGACCTTTGTCCTTAGGGCCAATAGTGAGTATAATTAGTTGAAATGTTTTGTTAGCTTTGTTTACACAAGTGTTTCCAGACTTTTTTTGCACTAGGGGAAATATTTTATATTTCAATAATTTCTGTTAATGATTATATTCTAATAATTCAATGCTATATTATACTAGAATAAAAGTTTAATGTCTGCTGTGTTTTATGAGAATAGTTTCAATATAGAATTTATCGTATTTCTGACCATTTTAAAACATAGCAAGTTTTTAAACGTATAGGTGTTTCCAGACTTTTTTTGTCCAGTGTAGATAAGACAGGGCACATGCTTTATTTGCTATGGCGGTCGTCTAGAATTCTTTCGCAAGTATTTCACTAACAGGTAAATCAGTGATGAATATTTTCGAATGCAAGTACCTTCAAGTTGCAGAGAAAGGAAGTAAGTTGTGGCTATATGGCTGATACGAATGTTAAAGAAGGTTATAATTAATGGAGTAAAGGTAGAGTACATATTTAATATGGTAAATATCATTAGAGCCGGTAGAGCGCACACTAAACCAGCACCAATTTTGTTAGTTATCTTTTACCGCCAATACTAGTAATATCCATTTTTAAGTTCCTTTCTTTAATCTGTAACTTGTCGGCGAGCTCCTTTGTGAGAAATTTTAACTCTGAGCCGCTATCTAATAGAACATGGCACTGATGTGATTTATTTTTTCTATATATATGCAAGTGCGGTAGCTATAATTGTTAAATTCCATGTTTTAAGGATCCCCCACACCGACGCGAAACATTCGCTGCCGCGGCGGACACGGAACCGCAGCGGAACAATAGTCATGGCGGTCTATGCATGTATTCACACTGGGTGAGGCGGATTCCGCAACTATGGCGGCAGTACAGCGTCGTTCCGCTCCAACGCTGCATGCAGAGTTTTTTCCGCTGCCGCTATTGTTTCGCCGCTTGGAATTGTTAAAAAAATGGTGTTTTCCATTTACGAAGTTCATTAATTTCATGAATCCATTTCCTTTTCTTTTTACTTCTGAAATAAAAAAGTGGTGTTATTATTATTATTATTACAAAAATGTCTATATATCCACTTACCTGTTTTTTACATTTTCAGCAAGTGCCAATAATAACAGAGCTTCTTCTTCATCAGAATCAGACGAAGATATTGTAATACGTTAACGATAAATATTATTAAAAAATAAATTTTGGTAGAATGTCCAAACACTCACTAAGAAAATCTAGTATGGAAAGATCTAATATTCGCTACCGCGTCGGTGTGGGCAAACTTGTTTCGCTCCCGCGACGCCAGGAAATTTTCCGCCGCGGAAAGTTCGCATCCGCCGCGGCAGCGAATGTTTCGCGTTGGTGTGGGGGATCCTTTATTCTTTGTCATTCCAACCATTTTTACATTTTCAGAAAAATTTTGTTTAAGCGAAGTCCCAGTGCTGACTTGGATCTGACTATAGGTACGAACTGTCTATTCTGACCGTACAACGTATTACATTTACCTTTGCATAGTTTGTAAACTGTTGATTTACAATTTTTCGCCTTTAAACAACTCCAACATAAATTTTTATCTTGCAGTAGTTTAAGTCTTTCTTCTACGCAACTAGACAACAATTTCTTATATTTATAAAAAATATAGTGGTTACGACCGTCACAAATGTACACTTTGAATTCCCTGCCAACCAAAAATTTTCTTAAGTTTAACAAGTTTATCATTTTTTACTTGTTTTAATAATTGTATGCCCTATTTTTTTTTTTTTTACGGAGGGGGGAAAAATGCCTACGCACAAAGTGTGGGGCTTGCACCCACTAAAAACCCCCCCTCCCTCACAGGCACTTGTCCACCCCGGAACTGCTTACGCCCTAGTAAGTCCGTTTTCATTTCAAAAGACTCTAACCATGTACATCTTTCTCTTAGAAACTCATTAAATACCTGAAATTCTGGAAATTGTTTGGAAGGTGTTGCCTGTACCCACGTTGAAGTGCATGTCGATCTAATTTTGTACTTATAATATGTATTAATAATGGCCCCCCCATTCTTTTACCGGTTGTTCTAAGATCAACAACGCCCTCAAATATTTATTATAATTATTATGTAACACTCGCAATAATTTCGCCGATTGTCTTTCTATTTTTTCTAAACTGAATAAAGCACTGATGTGAAACTGTATAATGATTTTGGTATCTGTTACATAGTTATTCCCAGGTGATTTCGTAACCCACCTCACTAATTTCGATTTCTTGTAACATTTCAGCTGCTTCACCCTCTAAAGGATTAATTAATAATGCATTTTTTGAACCTTAGGCAAACTATTCTCTTATGTATTAACGATTTAATCCTCTGAACGGAACTCGGTCTGAGATACCGCCATAGTTGACGTTAACAATGTTAACGGCGCTGCATGGTGCCCGCGGGAGGGGAGAAATCGAGTAATCCGCAGTCGGCTTCTAAACGGCAGCTGATCAACAACTCATTGTTGGCACGTTCATAGTTTTCCAGTAAGTAGGTTTTTTGTTACATACTATTTGGTCTGTGAGACAGTGTACCCAAAATGTGCATTCCTTTACCTGTCTGACAGACCGGGTATTCCTAAAAGTGTCAAGTTTTTGCCGGTCTCTTCGACCTGGTGTTCCTAAAAGCAATAGAAATATCCCTTTTAAAAATTCGTTAAAATACATTTTACCTGCTTTCCTTACAGGTTTTACAATGGAAGGTCCGAAATACGTTTCAAATCGGTCGAAAAAAATTGTAGCCCTCGCAATCTCTCAAAATTACCTCGAAGACTCTGACTCGTAAGTGGATTCAGATGAGTCATACATTCCATATGAGGAACTTAATATCTTAGATCCTCATAATGAAACAGATAATGAAGTTGATGACTCTCCCAATGATGATGATTGCGATGATGAAACTATTCGAGAAATATTTGAAGTAGAATATACCACATTTCGCGAAGAAATCGGAGAGCAACCACAAACTGACACAAGTTCTAGAGGAAGCTGGCTAATCACTCCAAGCTGCCTACTGATGTTTCTAGCTCATCTACGCGTTCTGACGATGACAATCAAGATGAGAGCTGACTTCCAGTTTCTTACTACGGAAGAAACAAGTGTCTCACATCGTCATCAGTTCCTGTACGTTCTAAGACGCGAACTGCAGCATCCAATATCAAAAAGTACGGCTATCCGACAAGATACAAGGTCCTCCCTCTCTGTGGGAAAAAACCCAATGCCAGGAGAAGCGTGGCGCCTTTTTTTTACCGACGACATGATTGTAAAGCATACCAGTGTAAAGTTCGCGAAAATGCGTTCCGCTATTAAAGTAAAGGAAAGTATAGCTTACAAAGACACTACTGTGCAGGAAGTGAACGCTGTGATTGGAGTCACACTTCTTTGCAGCATATTCACATCTGCGAGGGAGCCTATGACCTTGCTATTTTCCACTTCGGTCTTGGGGAGGCCAATTTTTCAATCAATTATAACAGAAAAGCGATTAGGAATATTGCTTAGAGCATTTCGATTCCATGAATCGGGCACGAGGAAACAGAGGAGAAATATAATCCAGCTGCTGCCATTACTGACATATTTAAAAAGTTTATTTCGAACTCCCACCAAATTTATAGCTCTGGAGCGCATATATCAGTTGATGAAGCTTTGGTGTCTTTTAGAGGGAGGGTTAAATTTTGCATATATATGCCCAATAATCCTGCCAAATATGGCATTAAAATCATGGGCCTGGAGGGTTCGTTTACAACGCCTACATCTACTCCGTCAAAGGATGTGATGGAGCCACTCTTTCTGTAGCAAAAAAAAAATGGGGTTCCCATTCAATCTGTAATACGTCTATCTAAAGGGCTGTACGGCACAAACAGAAATATCAGTTGCGACAATTGGTTTTGTTCTTTAGAACTTGCTCAGGAGCTACTAGCTCGCAATTTGACATTAGTTGGGACATTAAAAAGGAAAAAACCCAGATACCAGCGGAATTTCAAGCAAGAAGCGATGGTGAAATTGGATCTAGTCTTTATGGCTTTACAAAAAACATGACCTTGCTTTCTTGCCCCAAAAAATAAGGCAGTTCTACTTCTTTCATCAATGCATCATTCCAATTACTGACGTTTCAAATGGTAAACCTGAAATCATATCATTTTATAACGCCACAAAAAGTGGAATATACATATAGATATGAAGTGTAGTGTTTATTCTGCTAATCGCAAAATCAGTTTAGATCTTCTCCTTCTGGTTAAAAGTCCAAAATCTTGATTTATATAAATGCCTGTATTTTTTAAATTACTTAACTTGGACAGTATAGCTGATACATCCCTGTATGAAGCCAACTCCACGAAAACTATCTTGTTATCATCTTTCAGATTACCTATTTGAAATGCCTGCTGTATATTTATATCTTGAGTTACATTCAAAACATTTCTGCACACATCTCTAATAACTTTTTCATAATCACTATGATCGGAAAGACCACGAAAGATTAAATTATTTTTCCTTGTTCGATTCTCTAATTCTTCTATCTTCTCTCTCAATTCTCTGTTTTCTTGCTTCAAGACTTTTAAATCTTTTTTTACATCATTATAGCCAGACAACGCTTTCTCCATTTTATTCTCTATGTTATTTAAATCATCTTTGGTGGCCACCTTGGCCATTTGTTCATTTAATGACTTTATCATGCCCATCATATCATGTAGCCAGGCAGGTTGTACTACCACTAGATGCTTCCATTTCACTTAAATTATCTGGTCGAGAGATTTTACTAGTCATATCTGGTGAATCTGGGGCACGCCTTCTTTTAGACTCTTTAATCCTGGAACCCAAGTATTTCTCAATAGACTCTTGACTCATTAATATTAGAGGCCAGAAATTATAATCATTAATATTTAATATTTAAGTTTTATTAAACATACGTATAGTTGACAGAGTACAACAATAACGATGCAGCTCTCCCCACTACTTCAAGTTCACCACTAAATCCACTACTATCTTCACTAGTTTTATTAAAAACTATAATAAATCTTTTTAATTTTCTGATTGTTTCGATGCACCAAACTTCATGAAAATTTAGTATAATATAGAAAAACCATAATACAATAAACTGTGCAATTTTTATAAATTAGTCTTTTATATAACTTCAAAACAAAGTCACTTAAACACTGTGCTATATGAACACGTCTTTACTCTACCGTGTCACTCACGGAATTCGAGTTTTAATATTAAAGAATTACTCTTCAAATAAACTCCTCGCCTCCTCTTGTTCAGTCTGATTACCCTTTGCTTCATCAACCTTTTCCTCAGTTTCCGTTTGTATATGATCGTATTTATCCCACAATTCCGATAACATAGTTTTGCGTGCCTGTAACACTCTAACCCATCCTTTTTCTGAAATTTTATTAAGAATTTTTCAATCCGAGTAAGATACCCTTTTTACTCTTTCTCGCTTACCTGTAAGTTTATCCATTTTTACTTTAAGAAATTATTAAATCGTATGAATACCTTTTCAGAAATGTATTTAACCCGGCATTTACCACGTACATATTCACACATTAGTCACCACGTGGGTGTCTACAAAAGGAATACTTTAAATGTACGAGTATTAAACTAACTTTTAAAAACTAGTATATTTTAATCCATTAAGTCCCATTTATTCCCATTTATTTATGGAATTTTTGAATATTCTTTTTTTATAAAGAGTTTAGGCATAATATCTCAACACAATTTCACCACTTATTTATAAATATCGTGCAATACCAACCACTTATAGGGTGTCCTCATATGAGTTGATAATAAATAATATCTCTGTATGTAAATCTCTTTGGAAAAATTTATTTAGGTTTACGAAAACATATTACTTTCTCTTACTCCTAGTAAGAGGAAGTATTGTAAGCGTGTGTCACATTTTCGATAATCGAGTTTTCACCGGAAATACCGTTTTTGAAAGGTCCCCTGAGTCCAAAAAGTGGTTTTAGCAAATGGTCTGTGTGTGTGTGTGTGTGTGTAGTGTCTGTGTGTGTGTTTTGATTGAACAGCATAGCTCAAAAACGAAAAACCGTAGAAAACTGAAACTTAATATTCCGTTTAGGTATCACCATGCGATCTGACTATGCGTTATCTGTCAAAATTCCTCAACGGAACCACTTTACTAGTTGACTTTTTTACTTTTTTGCGTTTTTCTCAAAAATGGCTCCAAGGATTTTCTTTAAACTTGACACATCAACTACATATACAAGGAGCTACAACTTTTATTTGAAACATTTCTCTGGAAAAATTGATTTAAGGGCCCTTCTGGGGGAGGGGTGGGGTTAGGTTACCCTCTAAAGTGCTATTTCAGGTTATTACACAATTCGGTCATTTAAATAATGTTAATTAGAATTAAATATGTTGTTGAAATTCCGAGTTTGAGAAAAATCGGAAAACCGGAAGTGCTTTTGTTTTAACACTTTACTAAATATGATTTTTTCACTTTTTCGCTTTTTTCTCAAAAATGGCCCCGACGATTTTCTTGAAACTACACATATAAACTAAACATTCAAAGATCTACAAGTTTTGTATAAAACATTTCTCTGGGAAAATTCATTTAAGGGCACTTTTTGGAGAGGGGTAGGGTTACAGCTTCCTCTAAAGTGGTATCATACTTGATTATACAACTCTTTCATCCAAATGAAATTAATTAGAAATATATAGTTGGCCAAAATTCCGGGTGTGAAGAAAATCAGTAAACCGGAAGTGCGCTTTTACTGAATATTTTTTTTCAGTTTTAGACGAATTTCATTAAATTTGGTACACAAACTATGAAATTTGTCAATTATAATTTTGAGACCTGGAGTAAGAGAAAGTTGTGTGAGTGTTTCACACCAGATTTTTTTTTTCAGTTTTCGACGAATTTCATTAAATTTGGTACACAAACTATAAAATTTGTCAATTTAAATTTGAGAACTGGGTAAGAAGAAAGTTTGTGTGCGGGTTTTACACCAGCATTTTTTTTTTTTTTAGGATTTCGTAATTTTTTTTTTTTTTTTAGATTCTTAATTAAATTGTATTAACTAGGTTTATTCATATGGAAGCTTGGTGGAGTAACATACTATCTGGGTGTTGCGCTGTTCTAAGCAGAGCCATTGATATGTATATTGATTAATATGATATATATTATGATATACATATATTGTGACACATATATTGTCCAAACTCTATCTCCCTGCTAGAGGTTTCCAGGGAACTCGAACGCTTATATAGAAGAGACAACGCTCTCCGAATTTCCATACGGCGTCTCCGGGTCTTATCGGGTTATCCCGCTGAGTCCTCAAAAAACCTCTATCCAAGACACGTGATCGGTCTTTGTTATTAAAAGGTTTCAGAAAAATAACTCACTATTTTTACTCAAGAATCCCGTAGTTATACTCGTACAAGCAAAAAGTACGAGGTGCATGGACAATAATTGAAGAAGAGATAAAATTGTAGAACATTGTTTGTTCACTTGTAAAGTTAAATCATTCTTACATGTTCAGTGATCATTATTCAGAGCTTGTATAAATATAATTTATAGTATGTATGAATTAATGAGATCAACATAAAACATTGATCCAAGTTCCTCTAACTGCAGTCGCAAGACAACAACTACCTGTTACAAATTATAAATACATACATTCGAGAAAGAGTTATTACTTGTCTCTTTATTACTGTTCGAGATTTATTGACGAATTATATTAGATTATACAGATGATATTATCTGATATTCTCTTAATGTTTATAATTCAATTTTATTTGAATAATATTTAAATAAATTAAACAGATTTTTAACATATATCATTAAATTATTTCCGATCGTAATTCACAGTAATTCATTTAGGGAGTTATTTAAAATTTAAAGTGGTAAATTAAGGTTCATGTTATTTGAGACTTAGGATTTAATCAATCTTTTTTTAGTTTTACATTAAACTAGCTTAGGAAATTCCGGTGCGATGTGGATAACGACAACAGCTGCTATGGATGGAAACTTTGTTGGGAATCCCAACTCAGAGTGAAATACCTTGCAATGATAGCTTGCTATAAAATTAAACAGTAGTTTTCTTTTTTTAGCAGGGAAACCATATCTCATTATCGCGAAGTGCATTAAAATATCCCTATTACTGATTTTCCTTCTAATAGAATGTTAAAGAACTTTCGTTCTGATCATTCCTACAGTATCACGTTACCTTCTAAGCAAGATTGGATAAGATCGGATTCGTCTGATGTGATATCTGATAATTACCTCCGTTGTTATACGGACGATTCCGGAATGGATGGTTGGACTGTAGCTGCGGTCTATTTTGAAACAAGTATGGTAGTATCTCGTGATGAATGAACAGGCCTTTCAGCTTGAGTTTTATGCTATTCTTTGACGTTGCTGTGTCTTTCACGGAGCTCTCTCAGGCATCTGGTTGGATCTCTTACTGGACATAGTGCTTTCAGGAGATATCTCTACGTTAAGCGGATCCATTTTGCAGAGTCAGTGAGACAGTGGAGGAAACACCATGACAGATTACTTGGGTTCTGAGGAAATTAGGTTCAGGACCTTTGGTCGGAACAAGATGTCTATGGAAGAGCTTAGGCTATTTTCCTTTAAGGTTAACGTCCGATTTGTTCGGACTGCGGTGAATCTTAGATGGATTAGATCCAGGTCTGGATATTTGTTCTAGTCCCGGTTTGTTGTTGTTTTTCTTGGGGTAACTACATGGGCCCAGTGAGGCTTTGGATAGCGTAGGGTTTGGTCCCTTCCCAATGACAGATAATAATAATAATAATAATAATAATGCTATTCTTTGTTGTATTTTGGATGACAGGGTATGTAACACTAACTTAAAAGGTGTTTGTATATCTGCTCGTACAGTTCAGTTGCGTTAAAGGCGCTGAGTTCATGTGACTTCACTTCCAAGTTGTTACTAGAATGTATTGTTAGCAGATACTAAAAGATTGGAAGAGCTTTCTTTTTTAAGGATGTGGTTCTAGTCCTGGGTGCCAGGTTATATGAGAATTTTTGGAAATGAAGAGGCGGATAGATTTGACAAATTAGGCGCCTCTTTTCCTTTCATTGATACCGAGCCTTAGTGTGTCTTTAGGCACATGACTGTCAAGTTTCCAGTCTAGTCCTGGCTACCACGTCATATGGGAATTTTTGGGAATGAGGAGGTGGATAGGTTTCACAAATTAATTAGGCGTCTCCAGTGGTCCCGAGCCTGCTGTTGGGTTGTCTTTAGGCACACGTCTGTTAGATTTCCAGTCATGGATAGCGTCTCACCTGCATCCCTTTAGATAAGCCTATATATGTTGTTGTGTCTTTCATGGACCTGTCTCAGGCATGTGGATGGATACCTTTATTCGGCCGGTGGTTTAAGGAGACACCTCTACATAATGGCGCTATTGCAAGAACCAGTTTGTAGTGTCTGCGAGACTGAGGAAGAAACACCCTTCCATTTTATGTCAGATTGTTTGGTTGGTGAGGAAATTAGATCCAAGACCTTTTCTATGGAACAGGTTGTCTATGGAAGAATTTGGGCTAGTTCAACGCGTTTCTTTACGATTATGATCCGATTTGTTCGGACTGCGGTGAATGTTAGATGGGTTAGACCTGGATCTATATGGGCCCAGTGGGGCTTTAGATAGCGTAGGATTTGGTTCCTTCCTACACACGAATAATAATAATAATAATAATAACGTTAGGTAATTTCCAGTTTCTATAAAAATTTAATCATGGAATAAAACTGAGTTCAGTTTAGGCAAGTAAATGAATAGGAATCGTGAAAGTTAGAGGAAGTAATGACAAATCAATGAATCAAAGTAGATATGTATAATTTGAGGATTTCCTGAGAATATTAGTCATTTAATAAGATATTAGATGTTGGCATTATGTTAGTAGTATGACTAATGTGTATATATTTTAGTAAAATTATTGGGACACAGCCAAAGGAAATACGTCACCAGAAAATGGACAAAACTATTGTTAAATAATAATGTATTATTAGATTTATTTCCTGTTAGATTATTACTAGTAAAAGGAAGTATTGCATCGTGTCAAATTTTCGAAAGCGAGGTTTCACCGGAAAAAGATATTAACCCAGAGAACGAAAAAAAAAAAAATGTTTTTAGCGAATGGTCCATTTGTGTGTGTGTGTGTATAATCAACAAAAATTATAAGCCCGTTAATATTTATAAACAGGGATTAGCTCAGTGGTAGCGCGCTGGACTAGTAACGCAGAGGTCCCAAGTTCGTAAACCAGTGGTACCTTTAGATTTTCTCTTCCTTAGGAGCCTCTACAGTTCACTGTCCGCGCTTCCGGTTTATTGGTTTTTCTTGAAAATCGGAATTTTTAGCAATCTATTTATTTATTTCTAATTAATTTTGTTTGGTTGTTAGGATTGTATAATCAACTATTGTATAGCACTTTAGAGAAAAACATAACCCCACCCCTTCCCGAAAAGCCCCCTTAAATAACCTTACCAAGAGAAATGTTTCAAATAAATCATTGTAGCTCTTTATATGTGTAGTTTACATTCCTAGTTTAAAGAAAATCGTTGGAGCCGTTTTTGAGAAAGCACCAGAAAACTGAAAAATATATTTCAGTAAAAACGCACTTCCGGTCATTCGATTTCTTTTTCAAACTCGGAATTTCAACAACATTTTTCATTTTAATTAATTAATATTATTTAGATGACAGAATTGTATAGGAAACTGAAATAGCACTTTGGAGAAAAACCTAGCCCCACCCCTTCCCCAAAAATGCGTTTAATTGAATTTTCCTAGAGAAATGTTTTAGAAATAAAAGTTGTAGATCATTGACAAAATAGTTATCATAAACGACAAATTTGGAGTGAGGAAAGAAGATAGAAAAAGCAAATCATGACCAAAAAATAAAATATAGTGGCAAAATTATTTAAATGTGTGGCGGATGTTGGTGTAGTGGTTATGAGCAGGGACTTGTAACTGGGAGGTCTCTAGTTCGAGTCCCGCGTATAACTGATAAATTTTATATTCGTTTAGAAAATGTTAATTGTAAAGAAGGCGCTTCCTCCCGCCCCTCCCATCAACTCTAATTTAGTAGTGGACACACGTTATGCCTGCCTGAAAAAATAGGGGCATTACTTTACTTTATTTAAATGCGAATTTCCAACGATATCACCAAGTTGATGATGGACCAAGTTTGAAGGAAATCGTCAGAGCCATTTGTTGAGAAAATCGCGAAAAAGATCATTCAGTAAAGTGGTACTTCCGGTTGAGGAATCTTGGCAGATCACCTACTGTAGGATCCCATGG